>JAVQJD010087456.1:0-24601 GCA_036023655.1 Nannoperca australis
CCACCCTCACCACCACCTTCTTTTATACCCTCATTTGAGTTCTAGGGATTTTACCCAAGGCGTGTGTTAGTGAATACCGCGGAGTGGTGGGGGGGGGCCTCACACACTTTTCATATCAACTCCCCCATTTGCTCTGATTCCACTCAGGAAACACTGACAGGCGGCAGTCAGTTTGATGAACAGGAGGAAATAAAAGCAGAATAATCCAAAAGGCTTCACTTCTCTGCTGCAGCTCAGACCTTCAGAGCCGGCCAGCAGCAGCACTGCGGTGGCCTGTGTGGGTCAGTGGGGGGGGGGGACAGAGCCAATCAGCTAATAAGACCACAGAGACACACGGCTTCTCAAACGCATGAAGACGTCAGGTGGTGTTTGTTCAACACTGTTTCTTGGCTGCAACACTTAACATTGACAAACTGGCGTCGCGTGAGATGACCGGTAACTTCAGCACACGCAGAATATTCACATGTGAACACGTGAGAGTGGAAGCCGAACACATACAGACGACTTCCACTGGAAACACAATCTGCTGTGCGTTCTGGTAGAATCCCATGTCATGAATAGAGGGATGGATGGACGACAGATGGATGATATTTGGCTGTTCCTCGGGAGAGAATCTGCGTTCAGGCCGCACATGGAAACAACAGAGAACAGTGATACTGGATTATCGGGAACACGGAACAGTAAATACAACAAATAAGGGAGGTGGTGCCAAAAAGTGAGACCAGACATGAACATGAAACCTCGCTGGAGCGATTTATGAGCAAAGACTGCAAAGAAATAAACAAGATCTGTGCTGATATTGACAGATTTTATGGAAAGTCTATTGGTTTTGAGGGCTGTGTGGAACCTGAGGAGTTTATCCTGCTGCATGGTAATATATATGAATATATATAGAGATAGATATGCCTAAAAATCTAACTTCTAACTAAATGCAGCCTGGTGCCTAAACATGTTTTTGTGACCATCTCATGGCTGTCGACTGATGTGTCTAAAAGTGTTTCATGTAAAAAGAAACCAGCTGAGTTTCATGAAAGGTTTGAATGAGCTCGTGGCCGTGAAGATAAGCATGTGTGTACCGGTCAGGTGGTGCATCCCTGCAGGTTTGTGAAGTACAAATCACAGTTTGTATCTTGGAGACATGTGAACTCACTTCAGTGATGCAGCAGCAGCAACACTCACAGTCAGCTGCAGGATGCTGAAGTCTCTGCAGATCCAACATGTACTCATACTCCTGAAAACAGAATTTTCAGTGTTTCAGTTTCCTCCAGGCTGGACCCTGTTTTTTATTCCAGATTTGTATTTAAAACCATAGAAAATGCTCCTTGGTCTCTGCAAAACCACTTGCTCTGCTATAAATAACAGGTTGTCTGTGGCTTTATACTCTAATAATCTTGTGTACAACCTTCCTGGTGTAATAATCCACCATGTTACAAAGGGTTCCCTGTGGCACAACAGTCAAATGGTTTTGCAGAGAAGCTTCATGGTGCTACAAAGAGCTGTAGCTTCAAACCTGCAGTATATGTGAACTTCTTAGTAACTTCAATGGTTCGATACTGCCGTTTTACTTGAACACGATACTAGATGTTCTCTTGTTCCTACAGAGAAGAACCAGTTGCTTATGATGAAGTTGTCAGATAAAGAGTTTTTTGTTTATTCTGAGCACCAAAGAGTCGTTTTCTTTCTCAGATTGTTTCATTTTAAGAACTTAAGGCCTGAAGAGACGGAAGTATCCTCTTTTCCCACAAGAAACAAGCAATGATCTAAAATTTTTGCATTTATTTTCATTTTTTATTCCTTAAAGGATCTCATGAACTCTTGGATTTATCTTGGAACCCTTGAAGGCTCCAACCCTAACCCTAACCACTGCAATAAAGATCCTTTTTAGAACAAAGGAAATGTCTGAGATCTGCAGGATTATGTCTTCAGTCTTTAGTCGCTCCCAAAGATCATTTACTACTTTTTCAGTTTACTAAAGAGCAGTTGAGGAACCTTCTCGCGCGGCTTCATCGGATGAAGATCTCGACAACTTGATAGTTTTCATAATGACAGTTTTTTATTTAAGTGCCAGTTTTCACAATAAAATAAAAAATCTGTACCCAGCCCAAAACCACATACTGAAAAAATGTGTAGCTGCAAAATTAGATTTAAACACTGAGTCTCCAGCTTGAACCTCTAGCACCCCCCCACCCCCGGTTGTTCCCCTGAACCAGTCTGACTCTGACTGACTTGGCAGCGCGACGCGACGCCCAGATCAGATGTGACAGTGTTCCAACCTCGGCCCCGAAACCCCTGCCGGAGCATCTGTCTCGTCCCCCGCGTGGCTTTATCGCCTGTGACATATCCCGGTTTGTTTGTCCCTTCCTCTCTCCTCTTCCCTGTAGAGGATCAGTGGCAGTGGGTGTCGCAGGGTGGCGGGTGGGGGTTGATCTTTAAAAGAACTGAAACGGATGAAAACACGGAACTTGGACCTTCAGTCCACCGGCTTGAACCTCTGACCACTTCTTGCTGAGTTTGAGCGCAACAGTGGTGCAAAATCCTGTTCTTCTAATTACCCCTTTCAGTCAGAAGGTCAGGACCAGGTCAGGCCAGGACCAGAAGCAGCAACCTGGAGGAAACAGGACTCAAATCAATTCTGACCTTTAATTAAACCTCAGATATTAAGCTGTCAGTGAGGTGCAGTCCTGAGATGACGGATGCTCTCTGGAGTCTCTTTCCTGAAAAGAGGAAAGTCAGATCATTATGAACAGCAGACAAATACCAGGTTGTCCCACGCTCCCACAGACTGATGAATCCATTTACAAATCAAACTGTTAGCACAAAACATTTGTTGTCATAGTGTTGACACACTTTACCCAACAAGCTGGTCTTTAGCTGCTAAATCAAGTCTCTAACTTTGTCTGTCCACTGCTTTGTGGTAACATGTTTTGTTACAGGTTTGTGATATGAATGAGTTTGAACAGTCCATGTGCTGTTTAACTAAAACAATGAGCTAAAAGAGGCTGAAACGTTACGCACGGCCACTTTAACTCAGTGCTAATGTAAAACATCTCTAACATGGAGATCATTTCATCAGTCTGGCTTCAGAGTCCCATGGACGTCCATGTCCTGTTTCAGAGAGTACTAATGAAGAAATGTTCATTTTGAAAGATCTGGTCTGAATATAGGCCGGGCTCAGGCTCTTCTGGTCTCCTGGGGGCTGTTTTCCAGGTCTGCAGGTCCTCTAAACGCCCTCCGAGCGGACAACAAGTCACTTTTCATAAAGAGCCCAGAGGAGGAGGAGAGATTACCCCGTCCCGTGAGCCAGGCAGCTGACGAGGGGTGATTTACAGCGTCTGTGCAGCGGCTAGCAGAAGGGGAGCCCTGCTTATCGGAGGCCGGGGTCTTGGAAAGGCGAGCTCGAACTGCAGGAATCCAATCTGTGGAGGCTGGCAAAGCAAATGAACAGCTGCGGCCTTTTCTTGCCCCGCCGCTAAATAAGATAAACTAACCCAGTTAGAGAACAACGCAAAAGGCTTCCCGCACTGTCTGAGTGGAGGCTTAGCCAGGCCGTTTACCTGCACACACACACACACACAGAGCAGCACAGCCATCGTTCTAACATGCAGCGGCCTCATTCGGTGGATTGAATAAACGTGGCATGTAGCAGAGTGTTTGACCCCGCGAGGGCATTCAGATACTCGGTGGAGAAGCGTTAGTGTTCCTTCAAATTCACAGTGACAAGCAGGTAGAGAGAAGACTGTGTGGGCGGATGCAGAGGAGCAGGCCTGGAAAGGAGACTGGTTTGACTAATAAAAGGTTTCTGAAGGAGGCTGGTGATGCTGATCTTTGTATTCTGACGCTGCCAAGACTCTGTGTTTTGTGCTGATGCTGAATATCTTTAAATCTGATTTAGTCGAGCCAAAAAATGACACGTGTGACTGATGTTCCTGTCTGAAAGACCATCATCAGACTGTAAGGTTCCCAGACTATGATTAATCCTGGTCCTGTGTTTAGAACATTTGTCCACTTGAGATTATTTTAGGCTCAACCCTTTTAGCCCATTCAATATATCAATAGTCCTGTTCTCTGCAGCTCAATGGGCTTTTATGCTAGCAGCTCTTTGCTTATAGTTATGAAGATCGAAGCAACATGAAGTGTTGTTGTTCCACTGCAGTCAAGAAAGGGAAGAGGCAGTAAAGAGCAATAAATACCACATAGCAACGTGTCTGTTATGCCTTTAATACATTTTATTTATACAGCACTTTTCTAAATACTCAAACACACAGTAGCACGATCGGAGCTGTGTGTGGGGAGAGAGCTACCGAGGTTGGGGTCTGATGACGAGGCCTTCTCCACTGTGTGGTCGGAGGGGGGGGGGAGGCCTGGTGATGGAGCAGGGTGCCAGTGAAGGTGTTTCAGGACAGAATGATGTGGACTCTGCTGGATGTATTATAGAGAATATACTGTAGTCAAGTGGATCAGAAGTGGATGCACAAAGTCAAAAGCAGCTTTTGAGATGTGTTGCCTGGTGTTTGATGGAGAGACTGGTGTTGACCCCTGACCCCCCTCAAGTCAGGGAGGTTAGAGACACAGTTGACTTGAAGAAAAGGTTTTGATGCTGTTGTGAGCCCAGGAGCCACCGTGGTAGCCAGCTTTTACCCTTTTTCTCTTTAGAATCAGAATCAGAATCCGGTTTATTGCCAAGTAAGTATTCACATACAAGGAACTTGTTTTGGTGCGTGGGGCCAACAAGAGCAATATATACATATACAGAAAAATTAAAAAGATTAAATAAAAGCAAAATAGAAAATATACAATAATAATAAAAGAAGAAGAGCTGTACAATGAAGCATTTAAACAACGTTAATATGACGTGTAGTGTCCGTGTGTGTGTGTGGGGGGGTTATGGATGAACCAGTGTCAGAGTCATCGGGGGTCCCGGGCCATGTTGATGAGGCCGGTTGCGGAAGGGAAGAAATGATCATATTTAGTATTTTTATGCATATGAATGAATAGTTTGTGTAGTTTTTTGACTTGAATTGAATGATTGCACTCACTTCACTGACATTTCACTAACAAACAGTTCGTGAGTTCATCTTCCTCCAGAAAACTGGGACTACACCTACTTTAATGAAATGATTTTCATTTCTATTTTGAGTTCTATTTAATGTCTTATAATAAAATACAAGATCTTTAAAAGACTAAATGAATCTAGATGTCACTTCCTCCCATGCAGATGTTGTCTGTTGGATGTGTTTCTTCTCACTTTTACTATTTCTCCATTCTTCCTCAGCTGTCGGCAGAAATAGATGAATGAATTCCACAACTTAACACTCACTAGACGTGCCTGCATGTTTGCCAGCCAGAGCCTTTTAATTATAAGTGTGGCCTAATTACTGGTGTGTTTCACATGAGATACTGAAGCTTTAACACACACACACACACAGCTCAGTACACTTGCAGTTTACAGAGTGTGATTATATTTGTGTTGTCTGACACTTTGCTCTCGAGTTAGGTTTTGTGTATTAGCTTTGCTGCTGGATGCTAATGTTGAAGAGTCTAGCAGCTGCAGAGGCTCGATGGATCTTAATATCCACCGTATTACTTCCTGAGCAGAATGAGTCTTGCATATTACTGCTGGTTGTGCTTGCCAAAGTATCCGGTCGTGTAGGTAATCTCAGCAGATGCACATTTCATTTGCATTAAGTCAGGGTCTGATGATTGCTGGCTGTCTGGAAGATGGAAAGAGAGCTTGGGATCACACGTCTCGTGTGAAAGCTTGTGTGCTTCTAAATGAAAAGGCTGAGAAAGGAGTTCGGCTTCAGGCGGTTTATTCCTGCAGCACTCAATCTGTTTCCTGCTCCGCGCGGCCGATGGCGTCTGACAGTGTGGAAACATATTTTCCGTTCATATGGAAGGGATACATAAACAGTGAAGCAGGCTGCTGTGCTGTTTGCTGGGTTTCTTTCACACTCTTCATTGTTTTGCAGCAGGCCGCAGAGGTGAAACATGGTGTCTTTGGATGTTTAATTATGATAATAGCTCTGCCTTGTGCCCGGTGGGAAGCGTCGTCCAGCATCCTGGATGTTATAAATCACGCTGCTGCTGTTGTACTTTGTGTTTTAAGCTCCACATTATTCATTTTACTTTTAAAATCTCTTCTGGCTCCGGAGCAGAATAATTCAGTTTGTTTATTCCTCACAACACCTGATCCTGATTGGCCGACAACAGCGGCTTCTCTGTTTTACCGTAGCTGATGCAAACCTGCTGGATGTTCAGTCTGGACGTTTATAAGTGTCTCTCTCAGCTCAGCCTCTCCATGATTTCAGTCTCACACACCAACAGTATTTACACACTTGAGACAAGTGAAAAGCTGTTTGATGTTTTAAGACTCTTATTACATTTATTGCTTGGCAGGACTTCCTGCTGGTCTCACAGACACATAACGTAGCTGCAGTGTCTGTGGACTGGGACCTTTGTTGTATAATGAAGTTATAGTTATGGTTTTTTGCACATAAATACAGTGAAATACACTCATCAATATCAACGAAGCTGCATTCCTAAAAAAATGATAGTTAGTGATTAAAAATGACCTAAACGTTTAGTTTTAGAGAGAAAGAGACAGTTTGGATTAGTATAAACATGACTTCTGTACGACAGTGTGACTCAGAACTGAACTTTTTTCATGTAAAAAGGGTTTTCTTGTGTGGGCAGTAAGTCATCCAGGTTTAGTGATGTATTTGCATGTATTACTGCTCCAGTGACCCGCTGCATGTGTTGTAATTCCCTTGCGGTTTCACCTACCAGTGATCTGCCACATGGGAAGCTTAAAAGATAAATGGCACCTCTTGAATCACCACTGATTAAGTCTTTAGTAGGAATGGATTTTCAGTATGAGGGTGATGAAAGGAAGAAGGTGAGTAAGTATAATTGCATCGACTGTGTGCCGAAATCGACCATTTCTGTGGATTAAAGGGCCGGACTGATCAGAGGTGTGATGGAAGGTGGAACAAAGTCAGATGTGGCCTGTCCTAAAGGTCCTCAGTCCCACTGTGTCAGCCTGTAGAGCAGCACTTATGAATGGCACTCTTTTGTATTCTCTGTAGTAAAGATGACTGACAGCGTCTATGTTTGGTTTTCCTTTCCACGGGACTGAGCGCGGCTGTCCATCTTTCCAGCAGCACAGCAAACGTGTGTCTATCGCTGCAGCCTGTCAGAAAATGTAAATCATGTGGAATAATGTTCGGGTTTCCATTTAAAATCGTTGTTCTCGTGTCGGCACGTCCCATCTGTGCCGTCGCAGCGGAGAAGCAGCAGCTGCAGACGCGTCGCTGTCCGTGGTGCTGAAACAGAGGCGCTGCAAACTACACAAACTTTATGTCAGTAGACAATAATAAAGCAAAACACCCGTCAAACTGCCCCACAATGAAACTTTTACAACATTTCATGTGGTGGAAACATGATCACCACATATCACTTCATATCACGGGGAAATACTGTAGTTTTTACTTCTACAGTTTATGGATAAAATAAGATGAAACTACTTTAAAAGTAATATAAATAAACTGTTTCTTGACCACAAGAATATTTATCCAGTAATATATATACACACACACATATATATATATATATATATATATAGGCAATAAAAGTACTTTTGCTTTTGATACTTTTGCTTTAAATATATTCAGTTAATTACACTTTGTACTTTTACTTAACTAACATTTTGATTGCAGGACGTACTTGTCAATTCCACAATGGGATACTTTTCTTAATTTAACTACTTGGGTAAATGAAATTAATACTTTTTCCACCACAGATCCAAGTTTCACTCAAACAAAAACACATTCTAGTGTATCTGAAGATAAGAAAAGCTTGGTTTAACTCGTCCTTGAGACATTCGTCTGTGAGATTCATCCCAATCCAAGTGGTTACTTATATAAACAGTTCATTTCCCCAGAAAGTAGTTCCACTCAAAGCCTTTGCCTGTGTAAATACAGTAAACCTGGTGAAGAAATAAAATAAAAGAGGAATAGACTGAAAGTTTGTTTCAAATCAAATCAAAAATATCTCCTGAAATCAAATGCTGGAATATTTTCATATTTCCGTGTGGCAGCGGGAGCTCGTAATGAAAGCTGAGCGTATTGTCACCCAGCGAGCGTCGCAGCCTCCATAAAGCTGTTCTGAGATTAATAGGTCCAGCAAGAAGCCAGGGTTTATGGTTGCAGATCACAGAGGCCGCTAAATCCCCAAGTAAACCAGCCACTTTCTCTGATTTTCCAGCCAGCTAGAGCTCTGAGACCCAAAGCCCCGAGCTGCTGGTTGATTACCTGCTGGAGAGACGAGGAGGTCTGATGAACCTACCAGCTGCATTACATTGTTTTTGCATCAGTGGCAAAATAAATTGCATTTGGCTGCAGGCTGGTGTGAAGTTTCCACCCTGTATGTGTCGTGTGAATGTTCGCAAACACGCTCGAAAGGCCACATAATCCAAATCACACATTCATTCTCCAGCTGACACAGGATTCCCCTGTTTCTGTGGCATTTATTAACTATTCAGCTCAGTGGGAAATTCAATAATCTGACCTTAAGGACTCAAAGCACATGCATGCAGTGAAAGGAAATGTTTTGCAATATGCTAAAATGTCAAGTAATGCTTCTTGACATTATTTCGTCTGCATAGATTCCTGTCTGTGTGTAAAACAACCACATGTAGTGCTGCTGCAAGTGGCCGGTGTGCCGATACGAGCCGTATATATATATATTACATACATAGATAGTCTTTATTGTGGGGACGTTTGTTTTGTCCATGTCTCACAAGAAAAACGTGTACTCAAGCTCACAGACACACACATCTATAGGTAATACTTCAACCAGGTACTTTAATTAAGGCTGTTATAGCAGAAGGGACAAAGCAGATGGAAGTAATAATGAAGTGTGGACTGAGGGGGGGGTCGCTGTCACTTGCTGTAGTGAGTGCATGGCTGGCTCTGTTATTGAGGTCTCAGAGGTCAGGTGAAGGGAGGCTAATGATTTTGGAGGCAGTGAATGTATGGCAGCATATGTAATGTGTGTGTGTGTGTGTGTGTGTGTGTGTGTGTGAGGTATCGAATCGAGCAGTTCAGTGCATTTCACAAGACACGAAGACAGACAGCAAATAAGAAAGCAAAAAAACAAAAGGTGAAAGGTGAAAACACAAGAACCTTGACAATGACCCAAACACAACATATTCATGAATTATAAAAAGATGCACTTCTTTATTATTATTATATTTAACATTTTCTAGATTTCTATCTTTCATTTGAACTACAGCAGCACAAACAACTAACTTTCATTCACCTCCAGAAATCTGACAACCTGAAGAAATGACAACCAGACTACCTGCATGGACAGATGTTTGTGATTCGGGCGAAGTGACCCTTTAGTGTGTCGAGGCTCCGAGGAGTGTAAAACTCATGGAGGCTGGAGGCTGGACGCTCACGGACTCCGCCTCCTCCACCCTCCACCCTCCACCCTCAGCACTCTTTAGTCATTATTTGGTTGAAGTTTGAGGCTCTTCGCTCTGCTGCTGCAAGGAGAATATAAATCTCACACCAATCCCCTCACCGTGTCTCTGACAGGTGCAACAAGATTCATTCTTAATTGAAAACGCCTGACTGACGGCAATTTCAGAACTGGATGATTGATTGATCAAGCCCAGAAGCTAGACAGCGTCCCCTCGCCGGCCGGAGAACCCCCGGCGAGGATCTGGGTGCTGAGCAGAGGTCATTTGGATGCTCAGCGAGATGAATGAGCACTAGCAGCCTGGAAAATTAAATTCTGACTCGTAGGAAAGGATTTCCTAATTGTGCATTACAAATTCTGGAAAAAAGGTCCATTTATCAAGACGTCCACTTGTCTGCATCTGTCTTTCCATCCATTCATTAGTGCGCACATTTACGATTTCCCAGTTGCACTTAAACCTGTCGGGAACCTGCTACACATCCTTTAATCTTAACTTTCATCCAGTTCATGACAAATAAATGCATGAAAAACCAGCAGCATTTCTCTTTGACCAGATCCCAACTCCTCTTCTCTCTCCTGGGGCGCTGTTCTGGGGCTTTCAGTCATATCACATGATCTTCAGGTAATATATGCAGTAGCTACTAAAGTACATTTAGCATTGAGCCCCGTAGCCTCATCCTGGGACCTGGTCCCTTTGTTTGTGATAGTTTAACTAAGTGCAGATTTATTTGGGAATATGCACCATTTAAAGTACAATTTAAACAAACTAAAGGTCTTAAAACTAGGATTTCTTTATGATAAGTC
This sequence comes from Nannoperca australis, assembly GCA_036023655.1. Lineage (NCBI taxonomy): Eukaryota > Metazoa > Chordata > Actinopteri > Centrarchiformes > Percichthyidae > Nannoperca > Nannoperca australis. The sequence continues at coordinate 10,288 of JAVQJD010087456.1, forward strand.
TGCAAATGAAGCAGTTCATCACCAGCTGACACACACTCTGGTCCACGTGTCCAGTTTGAACTCTTTTTATCCTCGAGATCAAAGCTCACTTTGAAAAGTGTGTCTGAATAATATTTATATTTATTTCTTTACATTGATTTGTGTGTTTTTTGTTGTTTAATTGTGTCACTTTGATCTTTGCCGCTTTGTTTAGACACTTTGTAACTGCGGTTAAAGTGTTGCGTGACTGATTTAGATGGCAGCTTCTGATTGGCTGATTGGCTGGGGTCGGGAACCTGTTGTCGGTCTTTGTAGTTCCCGTTGTTGGTGAGTCGGCTGAACGTCCGTCCCGTCGCTGTCTGGACTCGACATTTTCTAATAAAGGAGCTCTCTGCTGCCTCTCAGAACCGGACCGCTGCGTGATACCTGCGGGTTAATTCGCTTTACAGGGACGGACACGGTAAATCAACATGGCGACCCCGAGGAAACTAGCTCACCTGTTAGCAACACACACAGCTGGAGGTAGCTAGTGTACAGGTGTGGGCTAACACCACCTGCAGAGAGCTGGAGCTGAAAGGTTGGTGTCAGAACATTAAGCTAGCTACCTCGCAGGTAACTGTTTGACATTAACATCACTCTTATCTCAGTAACTGCGCACCTGCTGTTTATTAAAAGCTCATTAAAAAGAGGTCACTTTGTGGTCGGAAACTTCAGTTTCATTAACAGCGGGCTGATTATTATTCGTCTTTAAATTATTGTATATGGTTGTTATTTACTAGCTACCGGGTGCAATAGAAAGGGGATGTCTGACATTGATGCCACATGATGTGAGAAGTGATGAATTCAGCCATTTATTGGACTCTGCAGGAAACATTAATGGGATTTATTCAATGTTTGTTGTTGTGGGGACAAGTACAAAGCGCGGGCCAGCTCCACATACCACAGCCTTTTTATTTCATCTTTATTTAATCAGAAGGCTTCAATAAGATTAAGATCTCTGTTCCAAGAACACAGTTCTAGCCACAGGCTCTTAACCCTTTTCTGTCCACCGTACCCCCATAGCCCTGTCACAGGGCCCAGGCCCCTTCATCAGCCCCCTTTGACAGAACGGAGAGCTTTGTGGTGTTGTTCAGAGGTGATTTCTTTGTACTTTTGGACACATTTGCATTTGAAGTGACAGAAAACATTTACATACTCTTTACTTTGAGCTTCTTCTGCATCTTAATCCACTTCCAGCTGACTCAGGTTGTCCTGTGCAGCCAGACTACCATAGTACCAATAACTGTGAAGATCAGCATCACACACATTCCTGATCTTTTCCCCTGAACATGAATATGTGGAAGCTGCAGAAGTACCCTTTGAGGTGCAGGTACAGGTTAGTTATTACTGGCCCAAAGCTGCCTGCAGACTATTAGACCAGAACCCCCACGAGGTTTCACCAGGTCGCTGAGCACCCGAGGAGCCTAATTGAGAGATTTATAGATACGTCTAATCTTAGCAAATTTAATGAACAGATAAAACCACATTTTGTCAGTGGGACGATGTCATCCGTCTTCTACCCAAAGTTTTATATTTGACATGTCGTCTGAAGAGGTTTGGTTACTGCAGAAACTGCTTGTGACCAACAAGAGCTGCATATGAAAGCTTTAATCTGTGATATCAAGTGGAAGAGTCCTGTTAGCAACACATTTAAACATGCTAATGTGATCAGCTAATGGGTGGTTGTAGTCTTGATTCTGTCTGTGTGTCAAATGGTCTAATTTAGTCTCTGAACAGGCACCGGCATGAAGGATGAAGAAGGCCTAGATGTTGCTATGGAGATCGTAGGCATGATTACTGGTCTTTTTAGAGCTCAGCAGGCAGACTGGGCTCTACGGTGGCCTGCTTGGACTATAAAGCATCTCCGGATACTCTGATGGGGTTTAGTAGTTCATTCCTGAATTGAATGATTTTCACTTTTGCTTAAAAAGTTACTAAAATGGTAAAAGATGATAAATTGTTTTGCGGATTCATTTCCCGTTGATGAATAGTTTCAGCTCTGGCGGAGCTCCTGTGGAGTTACATATGCTGTTTTGGATATGAGCATCCAGGTGTCCTACTCACCGTCTCCCCTCCCTGTGTCCACCTGTCCAGGTGCAATATTTGAGGAGAACGCAGTGCGGGACGACGAGGTGTTCCAGCTCGCCGTGTCTGACCTCAGTCTGAGCGATGACATCCTGCAGAGTGAGAAGATCACACACTCTATTAAACTCATCGAGCCCAACAACCCTTTCCAGGCGGTGCAGGAAGGTAAGGACGCTGTGTGACTGAGCGTGTGCATGAAGATGCTTTCTGTTTCGACTGCAGTGCTTTATGCACATTCTGGCTTGGTGTGTGTGTGTGTGTGTGTGTGTGTGTGTGTGTGTGTGTCTTGCTCGCTTGCTTCGGACTGTTAATCTTTAGGTTTTGCTGGTTCTGTCTCTTGGTGGAGTATCCTCACGGCTAATGACCCAGGTATATCGACCTCCTAAATGCTGTTTAAATCCCGGCTGCCTCCTGCTCTCAGAGGACGCTGCCGGTCTGCAGAGCCTCTCGTCCGCCTCCTCCATCCTCCCGTTTTATTGTTTCCTCAGAGACAGATTCTCTCCATCACTCACTTGCTCTGGTTTCTTCTGTGCAGAGGAAGCCAGGGGGAAGCACTGAGTCGAGCTGCAGTGAGTCCAGCTGTAATTTTCCATATAATTGCCCACAAAGAGGCTTGCAGGCCTCTCAGCTTTGAGGAGAGATTATCTTCTGATGCACAATGAAAGTGTTTGTGTTCAAACTGAGAGCTCAGGAACAGCCAGCGATGATGATGATGATATCTCTTAGATTTGTTTGCTACAGATGATGAAGACGACGATGATAATGAGAGCATATTAATGTCTGCTGTGATGAAGATGATGCTGATAAAGACATGAATGTGATGATGAGGACAAAGGTTTTGTTGTTGGTGACAATAATTAAGATTGTGGTGTCGAAGATGCTGCAGATGATGATGATGATGATGATGAAGAACCAGGTACAATGGTGAGGTCCAGAGGTCACAATAAGACACATCGGGTATGTGTAACGTTGTGCAGCTCTTCTCTGATCGGACCGTCAATATTTAGTAACCTGAACAGATCTGTTGGACAGCTGGAAGCCGGAGTTCGTCAGAGAGACGACTCCAACTTGTTCATGTTAACAAGTATCGACGAGCGAGAGCCAGAGCTCGCTTGACGTCTGTTTCTTGGAGGGTTTTAAATCTTGACTCGGGGTGAACGCCTCAGGCCCTGCCACAGCTTTCATATCAAAGTGTTTTCTTTCTCTCCGCTGGAACATCAGCTGCGTTGCTTTCATTACAAGGAGACAAATGTTTGTGTGACTGGAGACTGAAGAGGGTTTAAAATGGTGTGTGATGGAGGAGCAGATAAAGAAACACAAGTACGCTCCCTGCTGGCCGTCGTTCACTGACATTAATCACGGCATGTTTGCTGTAGTTGACTCACATTTTGTGTTACAGTATCGACTCCTCCTGGAAATCTGAGAATGATAATAACAGCAGCAGCTACTGGAAGCACAAGAGACGGTTGTTGTTCACAAAGCAGTCCGAGACAAACGGGTGACCACAAACTTAACAAATCAGCAGCACTTTAGCAAGATTTCCAGTGGAATATCCTGGTGTTTGCCGTGTTTAATAGTTTTCATTAGTCGACTGTCACCAGACGTTCTTCCAGGTCCGATGTGGAGACTGACAGACTGCTGCAGAGGTTGCTCACTTTGTAGAATTCATTAAACAGAACTAATAATCTGGATTTGTGTGACTCTGGAAAGATAACTGGTGATGTTGACTCTTTTAAAAGGTCATGGAGCTGGGTCATATGTTTGTCTGAGTCTGATCCATGTTAACTGGGTGTAAAACCTGCTGCTCGTTGCTTCAGACGACACAAACGTCATCTGATTCTACTTCCCGTTCCAGCTGGGCTCAACCTCGCCCCTGAACTCTGATGTTTTTACTTATTTAGTGAAAGTAAAGATAATATCTGCAGAATGTGAAGAACTCTTCCCGTCCTTCCACCACTTTTTTTAAATGATGTTATTGCTGTAAATCTCTCTTTGTGGCCGTTGTTCCCAGGAAATGGTTTGTCTGAGGCCGTAAGCCCTCCGGATCCACACACATCTCGCTTTGTGATCGGCGAATTAAATATATAGCATCAAATAGCCCCCCCCCCCACTCCTCCTTTATAAAGGTTCGAGTGTTAGTATATTTAGGACTGTCAGGTGTTGCCTTGAATTTAAAATGGTGTTTTTGAAATCCAGAGAGTGAAACTATAGATAGATGGAAGAAATGGAGAAATGAAAGATGACATAGAGAAAGGGAGGAGGGGAGAGGGAGTGAAGCTCAGATGGAGAGGGAGAGAGGAAGAGAGATGAGGGGGGAGGATGTGTGATCAATATATCTTGGTGCAAGGTTGGTTAGATGACTTTGTGTGCGTGTGTGTGTGTCTCTCGATTAAAGCCCACCTGTTTAGTTCGTTCCTTTTTTTATTTTTTTTTCTTCTCGCCTTGACCTTTCTCAGAGCTCCCATGATCCTCGGTTTTCAGAGACTTCGATGACAGCCCGGGCTGTAGTGGATTATGGGTAATGAGATTGTGTGTGTGTGTGTGTGTGCGCTCAGTTTTAGTTTTTTAAAGTGTGTCCGCTGACTCTCGGCTCCGTTTCCATCGCGTTGATTTGATACTTGAGACTCCAGTAATTCATGTATTGATATGTTTGAGTTTTTTTAGTAATGGAAAATGTGTTCCAGCTCCAATGTTTTCTGTTTTATATCATCGTTACTGAATATTTTTGGGGTTTGGGCTGTTTGGACATTATTTAAGGCATGTAAACGAGGCTAAAAATAGCTATTACAAACTTTGTGATAGATGACCATATATGGCTGTGGTACCTGTAAACACGGTAACGGACAGCGTGCAATACTTAGAGGACATATGAATTAATAACACATCAACATAAATTAGACTAAATGTTTCAGTCAAACGACTAAAACTAAATTACAAGCTTGTAATTAGTTACACACACACACACACACACACACACACCCATCTGCTGCTCATCTCCGGCACACAGCCGGGATCGGTGGCGGTTTCTCAGTTGTTTTTGCAACAGAGACTCCTTTTGTCGACACAGAGGCCGTTTTATTCCGATAGCAGCAGATCTGCAACACTTCAGCCTCCGAAGGAAAATCTCTCTGAAACCATCTGTCGGCTCAATCCGCCCGGATTACAAGCCTCGAGTTTCAGCAAAGAGGCTAAGACAGAGAGCTGCTTCTCTACCAACTCTAATCCTGTTAACACGTATCGGCTGACTTTTCAATAAAGACATCCCATAATCCCGCCGTGTTTGTTTTTTAGTGTTTTTTTTTTTTTGCTGATGGTACAGTTGGGTTCAGCAGCCTCCACCCGCCCGCCCCCCCGCCGGTTTGTTATGCTCATATAATCTGATGAACTTTTCAGCACTGCTCACTTATTCTTTAATTGGCTTTTCAATTCCAACAAATTAGTCTAATTGTCTTATTATGATCCTGTCCGGTTCGGCTCAATTACTGTGTAATTAGAGGAGAATGACTCTGCCCAAGAAGTCGGCAGTGGAATGTGATCTTCTTCATTTGCACTTTATTTCTATCTTTCTGTCTCCAGCTTTCGTCTCCTCATTTTCCTCCTTTCTTTCTCTACTTTTTCCATTTTCTTTAGTAACTTTGTCTCTTAATTGCTTTCGTTTTGTTGTGGTTGTCTCATTTTCTCCTTTTTGGGGGATTTTCTTCCTGTTTGCCTTTTTATTTCTTTTTTTAGTTCACGCTCTTTGTTTCTTTCATTTCATTTCCTGACAATGTTAATAACGGTTTGTGTCATGTGGCATCCATTAAGTTATATCTTATTTTCAAAAGGCTGTTTTTATATGTTTAGCCTCTTGGTTGTTAGTGATTTAGAGCCATTGTGAGTAATTGTAATTGTGAATATTACAATATGTTAAAAAGTCACACATAATACAAATCACTTCTTTAAGATGCAGCAAGTTTGGACCTGAGACCTCGTTGAGGTCAAAACCTTGTGGTGTTCAGAGTCTGCAGATGGCCTTTTCTCACTCTCTCTCTCACACACACACACACACACACACACACACATGCGCACACAAAAAAATGAAGGGCCACACACACTCACACAGGCAGAAATGATTAAATTTGCTCACGTTGTTCAGCTCTTATCTCAGCGTGTGCCAGAGAGGATGACAGTTAAGTTATTATGCCGGTTAAATGCTGAACAAGTTGATATGATCTGTCTCTCTCTGTGAGTGAGTGTGTGTGTGTGTGTGTGTGTGTGTTGCCTGTCTGTCTGAATTTATTTGAGTGACAGCTCCTGCTGTTGGATCCCAGCAGACAAATTGGCCTCACCTGTCCCACAGCAGCAGATTCACACACACAGTGTGTGTCTCAGGTGGAAGTGTGTGTGTGCGTGTGTGTGTTTGTGTGAGAGGTGGGTGTTTGTGTGAGAGGTGGATGTGTGTGTGTGTGTGTGTGTGTGTGTGTTTATGTGAGAGGTGGATGTGTGTGTGTGTTTGTGTGAGAGGTGGATGTGTGTGTGTGTGTGTGTGTGTGTGTGTGTGTGTGTGTGTCTCAGGTGGAAATGTGTGTTAAACATCAGTGTCTCACCTCTGAACTCCAGAACAGAATAATGGATATTTAGACTTTGGTGTTTCTGTCTCTCACTGATGACTCAGGCTGTTTTTTATAGTGATAAAATCTAATTAATGTGATTACTTTTACTTTTTGTTGTTAGATTATTACAACATGCTCAAAAAAGGTTGTTTTGTGTGCGTGCAAAACATCACCTGGAGGGATGTGTTGTAACATTTGTATGAGCAGTTTGGGGAAGAAGCTTTCCTGCGTCAAGATGGCCGTGTCCCCGTGCACGAAGCCAGCTCAGACAGGTTTTCCTTGTTCCGTGTGGAAGAACTTCCCCACCAGCATCAGTGTTGGACGTCACTGATGCTCTTGTGTGTCTGAATGAGAACAGATGTGATGTTCAGGTGTCATGTAATGTTACAAGAGCTGAAGCTAAAGTTGTTTAGTCTATCCCTCACATGTAGCTGTGTTGCTAATGCTACATGGCTAGCCAGCCTCCAGGAGAAACACACGGTGTGCACACATTAGGTTTTTGTCTCATTACTTGAACTAGATCTCTGTTCTTCGGCTAGCATCTGTATCTGGTAGTGACAGACATGGCTCTAAAGCACAGCCGAGCTTTATAAAATATGTAAACGTAATAATGGTTTTAAATTGTTCCCATGCTTGAAACACATTAAGAGTTTTTTCTTGTAGCATGTTCTTTCTGACAGCCGAGCAGAGTTATTCCTGAAGCGTGATGTGAGCTGTGTCTTTGTGTCAGACACTCCAGCAGCTGCTGAAACTTTCCGTGTCGATTGCATCTTGTTGCTGATGAATAAGGATCTTTAAAAAAATCAAAAAAGACTTTTCCGACTTTGTTCTTGCTCTAATGCCGCTAATCTGAGCTGTCGACTGACTCGTTGATCTCTGTTCGTCCAGACTAACGGCTCTGATGTTTGCTGTTTTCTCCTTCAGACTGCAGCTCGTAATCACTTCGCTCTCTGATCTCCTGCTGTTGTTAGATGTCAGCGATCCAACCATGTGGGGATTCAACAGCCGATATACTGTCAGGACTTTCTAGAATAAACCTTTCTTTAACCCCTGGTAGATTGGCAGAGCATCAATGCTGGTAATAATACTAATACGCTTTAATCCTGCAACAGCATAAATGACAGCTCAGTGGAAGCCGTCTAGAGCCACAGTCTGATTTGTTGGGGTTAAGTGTCTTCACTCTTCACTTCCCCACCCCGATGTATCCTGCGAGTCTCGGGATCGAACCTGCACCCTTTGTGTTGTGAGCTTCAGATTGAAGCCACTGATGACGTTTCTTCTCATCGCAGTAGAAACGAGTTTGAAGTATGATTTGAAGCAGTACTTTCCTTTGTTGTATGTTCATATAAATCCCAAAACATGTCTAATGTTGTGTGAAATCCTTTCCTTGTATTACTAATTTAAAAAGTAGTGCTGCACCGCGTGACGTATGCAGCTGGTGGACGGCGAGCAGCCTCTCGCAGTTTGCTAGAAAAGTGCATGTTCAATAATGTTTGACTTTCAAATTATAATACACGACTCAAGAACGAGGCAGACCTGCACCACACCTACTTTAAACTACTTACATAAAGTCACAGAAATGGTCAAATAAGTTTGGAAAATGTATAAAATTGAGTGAAAGAAAGACGTTTTACACTCCAAGGAATACGTTCAGAAGAGGACACACTGGCTCATCTTACCATCTTGTAATGGGGAGGATTGGTGGTGGTGGTGGTGGTGGTGGGGGGGGGGGCAAAGGAAGGACAGCAAGATAAGGAAGGATGAAAGATATCCACAAGGACGTGGAGACGAAGCCCTGGGCCGAGCTCACTGCTGCGCACACACAGTTCCAGTTTAGTGGTTGGTGATCTGAGCGCTGCTGACTGTACCGGAGCCTCGGCTACTGTAGACGCCACTTTAACTTATTTTTCATGGGTTTTAGATTCTGTCTAAAGCCGTCTATCTGTCTGCTCCTCTCTCATCACTCTTCAGTCTCCTCTGTGCTTATCGATGGATTTCATCGGGTTAAGGGTGTAACGGTAAAGACAGTGTGTGGGTGTTGGGGCAGGAAAAATGTCACAAACCCTGAAATCAAATAGTCACTAGTTACTCGCTGCTGTCGGTCGAGTCCCAGTCAGGACTCTGCTTCTCTGAACATGTATCAACATATCGATGTATATTGTGATCTAATAGATTTTGCAGTATATTTCAAAGAAAAGCACTTGAGATTTCTTTGAATTCTCTGGCCGGCTCCTCCTCCGGGCAGAAGATGGAGATGATATCACCTTAAGTTCTCCTGTGTGATTGTGATTAGTACCTTTTTTGTTTTTTGTTTGTTTGTTTTGTTTGTTATCCAAATGCCTTTTAAACTCGTACTGTTGTCCTGCAGCACAACTGGAGAGGCACTCGGAGCCGGCAGCTTATTTGTTGTCAATGGAAATCTTGGCTTCGTGTCAAAAAGGCTTTATGTGCTATGTTCTTAGTGGGCGTCCACTTTAAATTCATAAGCCAATATTTCATAAACGGAGATGCGCTGCTCATTGAAACCAAAACAGTTTTGTAAGCAAAGGACTTAAAATGTCCCATAAATCCTCCAGTAACCTGCCCACTAATGGGCTCCACTTTGATTCCAGCAATCATTTTGTACGAGAAGGTGACATGTTTACGACGGCTGACATCACATTTCTGGAAAGAAAGTGTTCTGAGCTATTTGAGCACTTCATCCCGTTTACAAAAGGTCTTCTGGAGAAACACAGAAACCGGCCTCATTAGAATTCTCTCCTCTGTCTCACGACTATTATTCACCTTTTAGCTTCAATATAATAACACCAACAAGATGATCTTGGATTCAACGAGCCATCTGCTTTTCTACCACCCGAGCTTTCACTCCTTCAGCTTGCTGGTTGTTATTAATCCACAGGGAAGCATCGAGGGGGGGGAGCAAAGGAAGGAGAGGGTCGCTCGCTCGCTCTCTACCTCCAAGCTACTCTCATCCTGTCAGCTCACGTCTCCATTTTGACTCAACTTCTTTCAGTCTACCTCTTTCTCGCTCCTTCTTCTTCTTCTGCTCAATCAAACCTGTCTGCCGCCTCCAACTCTGTCTCCCTCTTTCTGTCTCTGTCACTGTGTCTCTCTCTCTCTCTTTATTTTTATATTTTTATATATATATATATATATATATATATATATATATATCTATCCGAGCTCATTTTCCACGTGGAATCAGATTTACAGCGTCCAGTCTCACCAGCGTCGTCGTCGTTATAGACCACAACTGCTTCATTCAGTAGATTCACAGAGACGTGGACGTTTCGTTTCAAATGTGGTGATGTAACAGTGCTGACCTCCGGAGGCAACAGAGAAAATGGAGGACGATATCACAGTTTTGCTCTTTGTGTCGAAGGAAATTTAACAATTAGACCCACTAAGCTTTCAGCCCCACCTGCTCGTCAGGACACGTCCATGTAAACGGACACTTAAATAAGAAATAGGAAAATGCATGAAAACCTGTGACTCACAGAGCAAAGGAACATTTGGCCACGTCATTCTCAGCATGTTACACATGTTTAATGTGTAAAACTGTCACAGAAAACCAGTATGTGAAGTTATATGAGCACTAATAACAAGTCAGCTGTTGAGGAGATTGTCTTTGATTGAATAAAGATAAATGAGGAGAAAGATTTCTGCACTTTCTTTCAATTACCCTTTTTCGAAAAGAACCTTTTTGTAATACACCGGTCTACTGTGAACCTTTTCTCTAACAAGCATTTGAATGTCTCCACTTTAAAGGAGCTTTTTGTAAACGTACATTTCTCCATTGCGAGACTATTAAAGGATTTCTGATTCTGATATAAGAACTTTTAAGATGCTTATTTTCCAGATAGTGTGATTGTTTGGTTTGTATAACTTCCTCAGATGTTTACCGTGCTCCCTGGTCTTCAGCTCTTCTCCTCTCTTTAACTACGGTTTGGTCCGATACATATCGCTCCATAAATCCTGTTCTGTCAATACCAGCAGCCATAAAGGGCTGTCCCAAACGGCCCGAGTCACTCAAACATGGGGAATTTACATCACGCCGCTGTGCGACTGCAGGAGCTGCAATGGGCACATATTTCCTCTTCATCACAGCTAACAGGAGATGTGCTGACAGCAGTAAGAGCTTCAGTGGTGCGATAGATCAGCTGTGGGCCATCTGCTTGTCATCTCTGATTGGGGACATAAATGTAGCTCCAAGTCAGATAGGAACGTCCGGAGAGGAAGGGTCCAGGAGTTCGTCCAGAGGTGAGGAAAGAGACGCTGCCAGACACGGACTCCTGATCAGGCCTGGCTCTCTGGGAAAGCAGCAGATTGTCCTCCCTTCACACACACACACACACACACACACACTCAATGACTAAACACTTGATATAATTAAAGGGGTTTGATTTTAGCCAAATTTCCACAGCAGGGACAATTAGGTTTATTACTGCGATAGCCAGAGGCAGCTCAAAATGTTAACAACCCAGGATCGAAACCACAATTACCTTATTTAAAACGGCAGTCACCCAGCTGGCAAATAATATCTGTAGGCGATGAGAGGCCACAGCACAGAATGGCCTCTAGATTAAGTGTGGTGGTGTTAAAAACGGTGCGGGCGGGTGGTGGTGGTGGTGTTTGCAGAGCTGGCTGTAAGGAACAGGAAAGGTGAAGCTGTTAAAAAAAACTAATGAGCTGAGTGGGTTGTCTGTGCATCCGCTATATGAGCTCATTGCTTAATAGAAACAACACAGTCAAGTCACAATGCATCATAAAGGGCTAATGGTTAAGTCCACTCAATTTTATAATGTTTCACTAAAGCTGACCCTTAACACCCACCGTCCGTTTGAGAGCGCTTTGGTGAAATCGACACAAATGGATTGTTTTTGATTGTTGGACAAATTTTTATACTTTTGCATAAAATCATATTTTTAATAAAGAATATTGAACAAACGCCTCACTTTCAGCAACAGGTGATGAGGACGTGCCAACGTGGAGGGTAAAGTCGTGTAACCCCGTCCTCACAGCCCCCTGGGGAGGGTGGGTTGGTTGGTTGGTTGGTTGATCCTTTGGGGTGAATGCAGTGGACTACATGCTAGGACAGAAAATATTTTTGGATGCCATATTGCCATCAGTTACCCGCTGCTCGTTGTTTCTCTGCCTCCCAGTTTCAAACAAACGCCTTGTTAATTTATCTGGAGGACGCAGCGTCTGTGTTCGAGGTGATGACACGCTCTGCTGAGTTCCCAGCAGGAAGCCAGCGGCGCATCGGACGCCCGCGGCGCCTCTGACGAGGCTGCTCCGGCACTAACGTGAGATTTACAGAGTGCGGTTTGCTGCGATTCCTCAAGCATCTGGGTTTCAAACTGCTGAAGGGGGTTTGAGTGGATGGTGGCAGTTGTGGCAAATCGATTCAACTTTCACTTCACCGTCCATCTTGTAAGAGGTTGCAGATAAGGAGGAGTGTGTTTGATGCTGTGCTTTCAGAGAAGAAACGTTCAGGACTCGATGAGCTCGCAGCCTCTCGTTTGCAGGTAGAGATAAAAATGTTCCCGCTGGATTGATGGACTGATGAAGATGCGGGGGGCCATTTCCTGTCTCTCTTGTGCTGAGAAGTTAACCAATGTGGGAGAACTGATATGAGCCTCTGTCATAACACACAAAAGAGGAACGAGTCAATCTGCGTCATCGCCAGCAGGCATTATGATCGTGGCTCCAATAATCTTCTGAAACATAAAGACCTGACCTCGGCTTGGCAGTGCTTTGTGTCTGGCCTCACCAAGCCCAGAAAACACAGGTTGTAGCCACATTTAAAAAGATTAGTTGGGTTGTTTTCAGTGTTGAGGATCTTTTGTAGTTTCTGTCCTGGTGGGTCAAAGCATTCAGCCACACGAGGAGACATAAATAAACCCGTTATAACTTTGAAGAGAATAAAATGGAAACGCAAACACAAATTTAAAAACCAATCGTTGTGTGGTCCGCTCAAGGGCTGCATTGATTCATCTACAGATTATGTTGTCGATTAGTTAACGAATCAAATCCTTGATCATTACGTCACAATGTTTAAAAAACCTATGATGTCAACAAGATGAAGAAAAGCAGCAAATGATTTAAGACAATTATCGTCTCTCATAGTCGAAATAATATTTATAGTTGCCAATTGAAGGTGTTTGTGGTGAGTTGATACTTCGGCTGGTAAATTAATTACATTACAAACATTGAGGCACTTTGACGTCATGTCCCAGATGTTTGCCAGAAGCTTTTGCAGCATTGAAGCACAGTAGGCTCCATCCGTCATCACCAGACATTACAGACTGCAGAAAAATCATCCTGAGGGATGTTAAAGGAGTGAAATTCTCCCCTTTTGTGTCCCAAAAAACAGTTTGATTGTTCTTTAACAACTTTATTTCTGTTTTGTGGTGGAGAAATGAGCTCTTTGCCTTCTCTTAGCGAGATAAATGAAAGACTTGTCTCCTGTACTGTTGGGTGTCTCATGCCTGGCTGACCTGGTTTCACTTCCTGATGTCTGCTGCGACGACACCGAGCACGCTCAATTAATTTTCTTGGGATTAACAAGCGGGACTTCTGAAATTTGCGTTTATTTTTTATTTTCTTTAATGGAACTGGAGTCAGAAGCTGGAGCCAACAAACAAGATAATAACCAGGACTGTGATCTGGAGAAGATAAACCAGTATGTCATCCCAGTTCTGGCCTGAGGCACATTCATTTTGTGTTTACACGGTCCTCGGTGAGAACAACAAGCCGGCGCGCTCACCTCGGCAAATGAGATGAAAGTGATTACACCTTGAAGAGAACACAAGAATTACCTCGCTGCTTAGCCACCGCCGTTTAGCAGGCAAGCGCTTCCAATTATCCAGAACATGCCCCGCCGGTTAAACTGCGCAATTATCAGCTAGATGGAGTCATCACCTCAGCAAGGCTGGGAGGGTGCGGTCCTCGTCTTCCCGTGCCTCTCCTGATTTATTAACCTCTCAGAGGCAGTCGGAGCAAACAGTAGGAGTCAACTTTCATGAATCATTGTTTGCTAGGAGCCGTGGAAGAGCGGGAGCGTTGCTGCCGTACAGTGCAACGCAATTTGAATGTAATTTACAGCAAGTGACATAACGTAACAAGGCATTACTTCTGTGTAGGCAACGAGGCTGCAGGAATAACAACCATGACACCATGATGGCATCAACATGCAAGGATCAGCACAATGATGCAGAAAAGAGTTAAAACCGATCGGACGAACTGGTGTTGTCTGTCTGTATCTTTACTGCCAGTGACAGAGAAAAGGTTTGTGCTTCACTTGAAATTCAATGAATGGTTAATGATTATTAAACTATCGGACGTAACTTTTTAAATAAAGGTGTCAAAGTGATACCTTGAGTTTCAGGATCAATGCAGAAACCAAACGCAGCTACGGAGCTAACAAAAGACAATCGGTGGGTCTTCTGTTAAACAACAACAGCATTTATTTAACTTTACTGGTGGAACATGATGCGATGTTTAAGAAGGCGTTTTAAGAAAGCGGTAAACCTGTTATACACACACACACACACACACACACACACACACACACACACACACACACACACACACACACAATACACACACACCAGCAG
>JAVQJD010087462.1:0-24945 GCA_036023655.1 Nannoperca australis
AATTGGTCCAAGCACAGAACCTTGTGGAACACCATGACTAACTCTGGTGTGCATAGAGGATTCATCATTAACGTGTACGAACTGATATCGATCTGATAAATAAGATTTAAACCAGCTTAGTGCCTTTAATGCCAATTAAATGTTCTAGTCTTCGTAGTAGAATGTAATGATCAATGGTATCGAATGTGGCACTAAGATCTAATAGGACAAGTATAGAGAAGTCCTTTGTCTGATGCAATTAGAAGGTCATTTGTAACTTTCACCAGTGCTGTCTCTGTGTTAAAAACAAACAAAGCAGTTACTGTGAATGAAGGAAATTTGTATTGACTCTATTATCTGGTAACACCAAACTTGAGCTGATAAAATGTTTTCAAAGCTTCCTGTATCAGCTGCACATATACAGTATAACCTGTATCAGGGAAATACAGAGGGAAGATGAGTTCACAAGAACACCAAACACACAAAGAAAAAACAACATACTCAGCAGAGGTACAACAGACCAGCAGGTGCACAAGTTCAGCTGATTCACTATTTCCCCTCAGCGCACCCCGGGCAGAGTGAGGGAGTGTGCTACTGATGCAGGTTTCACTGCACTGACAGGTGGAGCGCTGACAGTGCAGAGGAGCTGAAGAGTGCTGAAACAGGCCTATGAAAACCATGTATCTCTAAAATGTAACAGAGTTGTTTAAAGCTTCATGACAATGCAGGCTTTAATCTTCCAAAAAGATCTTTGCTGGCCAAAGACATGGGGAAATGTTCTTAAGTACTAAAAGAGCCTCTCCAGGGAATCTAAAAATGCTTTATTATATGGCACCACTTTCTTATGTGCCAGGTGTATAGATGGTTAATACATTTATTTATTTCAAACTTTTATGAAAAAGCCAGGAAAATATGTAATATTTATATAAGTGTCTTCATAAAATCAAAACCATTTGAAATGAGCGTTGAAGGAATTTATTTGGTGGCACTGAGGCAACAGTGCACTGCACTGTTGCCTCAGTGCCACCAAATACACAGCAAGAAGGTCCTGGGTTTGATCCCCGCAGGTGGCTCAGTGGGGCCTTTCTGTGTGGAGTTTGCATGTTCTCCCCTCCCCCCCCGGAGGAAGGACGACTGGATATATACAGATACACAGTTTTCACTGGATTGGACTTCAAACTTTAAGCTTTCAAAGGAACAACTTCAGCAATCACTCAGAACAGCACATCTCCTTAAAGGTAGAGCAATAATAATGTACACACATAGTGTTTTTCAGACATCCTTGCACGGATGAAATAAATGCTATAAAGAGAAATAGCAGGTGGTACCTTAATAACAAGCTTCAAGGAATACAATATTCATCTCTCACTCTACAATCAAATAACCACAGAGCCCTGTTTGTGTTGCTCACCAGCATTAATCAGCATCCAGCACAGTACACCACCCACAGAGGGTACTTCTACTGGGTGGACCTCATTTCTTGCGTACACACCAGAGTTCCCCCTGGACTTTCCACTCCATTTAACAGGCCTCATGTGGCATGATGCTCTCATTAACATCCTAATGGTGGGGAAATGATGAGCCCCCCCCCCCCCCCCCATCACCACCTTGTCATGTCCTGTCTAATAAAGATGGATGCCCAGTTAAGTGGCGTGTCCCTACCACTGAGCTCCCCAAAATAGAAAGAAAAAGGCAACAAAGTGAGAAGACTGTGCATGTGTGCACGCTCAGAGGTGTCCAGGTATGTCAATGGTGGTTGTACTGTCGGTCCAGACAGAAATATCTTGACGGCTACTGGATGGATTATCGTGGAAAATTATATTTCCTAATAAGGTCGGGCTTTTATATTCTAGCGCTATGAATCCTTCAAAACAATTATTTGTTCAATACTTGAGTTCCCTTACAAAGACCATGCCAATAAAGATATTGATTTAGAATAGTTTACTGCATATTATGGATGGAGAAGAGCCAAGATGATGTAGGAGGGATGGATTAAGTGTCCGGAGGGAGAGATGAGGGATGGAGGGATGAGGGTCAATGGAATGAAGGGTGAGCGATGAAGGGATAAGGGGAGAAATCAGGTCATTGACAGATGGATGTGTCAGCTGGTGTCAGGAAGACATGAGAACACTTAGGGGAGTCGAGACTCTGATTGGGGGAGCTGTCTTATCATGATCTCAGCATAAAACCTTTGAAAACTTTAGAACCACCCTCTTACCAGTTTTTACATTTACTTCGAGAGCTGAGGATCAAAAGTAAACTCATCTGGGTAGGATTTCTTTTCACGTCTTATTATAAGTAAAAAAAAAAAACTTATACAAATTAATGTACATTTTGAAAAAAAAACTCTTATTTGGAATTTGCTCTTTGTCTGTAAGTTAAGTATGGAGCACGAGCAGGGAGGCAGTTAGCCTAGCTTAGCATAATGAGTTATTTTAACTTTACTTTAAGAAGTGAAAATTCAAAGATATGACACTGTAAAATGATATGTTACTCCAACTTAAATAAAATATGGTTAACAGAAGTGAAAATTCTAAGTTGGACTAACTAACTAAAAATTCCACCGTGTGACTTAACATTGTATTTTGTTTGTTGTTTTGCAGCAGCACCATATTACTTTGAGTGTCCACTTATTTAATGGAGCTTATATGAAAGAACCAGGGAAATATATAAAATTTAGTTTGAGTTAATAAGCAGTTTAGATTTCTAAAAGATTTTTTTTTTAAATGTTTGTCACTGTCATTTGTCTCATAATGAGTTTATATTAAAGAAGTGCAGAGGTTGAATGAGCTTCCTGGTGATGCTAAAGAGGTCATGCTGAGGCCAGCGATGAAGCTGCTGATGAGGCTTGCGCTGATGTTGTACTGATGTCATGACGCCGGTGATGAGTCTGATGATGGAGATGGTGCTGAAGCTGTTAATGAAGTCAATGGTGATGATGCCACGAAGGAGCGTTGCAGTGAGCAGAGAGCAGCTATGAGGGTGGTGCTGTGGACAGAGTCAATACCGGCCTCTCACAACAACACTCTGAAGCCCTGTCCATTTCTTTTCTGCCTCTTCTGTCATACACAGGTATACACACACACACACACACACACACACACTCCCACATGCACACACGGAAGTCTGATGATGTAAAAGCCCCCTAATTGAGCTTAACTCTATGATCTATACCTGGGGTTCAACCCAATTAACCTTCAAACAAAGGATGAGTGTTAGGATGTGTATATGTGTATGTACTTGTGTGTGTGTGTAGAGGGAAATAGAGAGAGAGAAGAACAAAGAGAAAGAGGAGAGCTGACAGAAAGCTACAGAGAGATGAATGGCTGACACGGCTGGGATTGGACAGCAGAAACTCGGGGGAAGGATAACAAACAAGACAAAGGTTAATCACACTGACAGCATTCATAATTCTTTTCTCGTGCAGTCAGAGCAGCAGAGAAGTCCAGCTCAGCTTGGCACCGGAACAAGAAGGCTCAGTTAGATTACATGTATCAATTACTGTATCTATCTGGATAAATGTATGTCTCTGTTTCCAAGTTATATATTAAACATCTGAAATAAAGTGGAGTCGTCGTTGTGAGTGAACATTGTTTCTGCATGCTCCTTTATTTTTATGCATTTCAAAATGGTTGCTGGATCTTTGTTCTCTTAAAACAACACAATCAGATTTGTACTGACAGTAATAAGATACGGAGTGCTCCATCTTGCCCCAGTATTACCTGTGAAGTTTGTCTTTCCATCCTGCAGCACAGCTTCATATAATTTTACTGTGTGTGGTTTTGAAAATTACCTTTAACATTTAAGATGAGACACAGGTGGGGTGGTTACGCACATAACATAACTAACGTAGTCAGTTTATTCCAAAGCCTTATTTTCCTAAACTAAACCAAACTGCGATATTTCCATATACCACATGTATATTATTGTTACCATGATGATAAAGGTCAGGTATATATGGGATTTGGGAGTCATTGACCTATTTTGTCTTTTATGGTGGAAGACTTGTTGTCACAGTAAACTCTGGTACAGAATATCATTTTTAATACATTTTAATTAAGGATTGTGAACTGTATATGTAGCTGTGAGTCTACTGTTATTAATATCCTCTTGTGCAGCCAAACATGTTCCACTGAAATTCATATTCTAGAGGAATACGTTTCCAAAAAATACTAAATATATTAGGATGAATTTTTAGGGGAATGTGTATAAAATGATGATGACACCTAGAATATTTGTATTTGATGGAATGATGCAACCATAAAAACATGGAGTCTTGGGTGAGTCTTGTGAATATATAACTCAGTGTAAACATCATATAACTTAGATAAGATGGACCTGGAGCAAGGAGGTAATTAGCCTAGCTTAGCATAAACACACAATTGTGGGGGGAAACAGTTAGCCTTTTGTCTTCAAAGTTCAGAAATACATGTTTCTTTTAAATCCATACACAAACAAAGATGTTAAAACAACAATTTGTGGTTTTAGGCAGTCATGCAGCTTCCTGAAGTCTTGTTATCAACAATAGGTCCAGCTTAGTTCCACCACCACCATTGGCTTTAATAATATTTTATTATAACCATAATGAAATGATCTGTTCCTATTCTATCCATATGGAGATTAAATTCATTGAACTGGTGATCCATCCAGTCTGTGGAAATTCCATTTGAGAAGTGCTATAGGGCAAACAGCAGCAGGATTTAAAGCCTGTGTTATTGTAAAGGCCTTTTATAGAATCCATAAAATCTGCTCTGCGACAAGCTGTCAGGAATGAGAGTTTTCAGTAAAGTGAAGGTGAGGGGCCAGACAGATGGGGTTGAAGGTGCAGTACTGAAGTGCAAGTGTGTTGTACTTTACTACAGCCCTTTGGCACCCATCTGCAGCAGGGTGATACAGGTCAGCCTCCAGTTTCAATCAGAGATCTGAAGAATTCTCATGAAGTGCAATGACACCTTGAGCCTGGCCACCGGGGGATCCAAGGAATCTTCCACACACTGATCCCTTTGTCTTTTTCCCTGTTAAACAACCTTTGGTCTCTACTGGTACCCTCCATCAAAATTGGAATTGGCACCTTTAAAAGTATGCTGAACTGTCTATTAGCAGTTCCTGTTTGCCCAGCACAAGCCCAGCACAAGAAAGTAAAGATAACAATGGGTTTCTTATAAGGGAATAAAGCATGTTTGTGTCTTGAGGAAGGAACATTTTTGTACAGTCAACCATCATCAACCGTCGGTGCTTTGAGTTTCATTACTGGAGATAAATATTGTTCTCATCACTGTGTACCATATGAAACAGGGTGGTCCTCTTCTAGCAACAGGAGGAGAAGTACATTTTATAAAAAATAAATTATAAAGGTCTCCTGCAAAAGCTTTCACTATTCACTTCTTCACTCACATTTAAAACCACAGCTCAGCAGAGCAGATCTCAGGCCTGTTCAACTCCAGTCGGGTAAATGGTGAACTTGGGAAGACTGCTTTCCACTACTTATGCACCTTATTATTGGAACAAATTTTAAAACATGAAATGCCTCATCGCACTGTTCAAATCTCTTTAATGATGTCTGTGATTGTCTGTATGTGCTAGTTTTTTTGTCTGGTTATGTTTGTTTTTTCTCTCTACTACTCTCAGGTCTCTCTTGCGAAAGAGATCTTGATCTTAATAGCATATTTTCACTCGACTGTCAAGCACATTTTAAGGGAAATTCTGAATGTGAATTAGAATTTTTAAAAGTGTATTGTGTTGTAAAGTGTATTTTGGTCAGTACTTGGGGGTATAGGTTACACTTTACACATGGCTGTAATCTGCCAGTAAACACAGTAGAAGCAGAGGTTGTGAACCAGAAACAAAACAAGTCGTCATGTTGGTCATGTTTCATGCTGTGCAGAAAAACTAGTTTTATAGAATTTTGTTTTGAATTTGTTGTTTTGTTGTTTATAACTTTCTCATTCAGGATCCAGTATGATCAGTACAAATGTAACCATGTTTATGGCACTTTATAATATAATAATTATAATAATAATCCACCAAGAGGGGTGCATTATTCTCAATAAAAGATATGCATGACCTGATTCTTTAATCAGTTTTTGTCATTGTGTCAGTAAAGGCTTTGTGCCTGAATACACAGAGATCAGATATGGTCAGGATTTCCTCAAAACCTTCACTCTCCCTGCTGCTTCTCTCATGCCCTTGTTCACACAGTTTCTCCTCCTCTCCCTCCTCTCCCCCACTGTTACACATCAGATGGTCCTCACTCACCCCTCGGTCTCTCTCTCTCTGGCTGCAGCTCGTCCCCGGAGTGTCAAGCGCTAACTTTGTGCTTGTGCTGGTGTGATCTGGTTCATTCCATCCTCTCTTCTATTATTCATCACATGCTGGTTACCGTAAGACTGCCGAACTGGGCCACTGTGTCCCTGTATATCTGTGTGTGTGTGTGTGTGTGTGTCAGTGTGTATAAAAGTGTGTAGTGAATTCATAATCAGCTTAGACAGTCAAGTGCTTTGTTTTGATCCGTACCTTTAACATGTGAAATCCTGTCAGTCACACAGCCAGTCCTGATGCCATCATAATTTTAATGAATGCTCCATCTGGACACTGAGCTGATGTTAGCTCAGTGCTAACAATGCACTCCTGCTGGCTCTGTGCATATGTTACCTCCATCTGTTTAACTAAAAGTTAAATTTTTACTCACAGTGGAGTGACAATGAGACACAATATATCAAGACACAATTATATTATACACTGTAAAAAATCAGTTTTTATGCATTGACCAAATGTTTGGTCACTTTTACTTTGTTGCTTTGGCAAAATTGTTCGAGAAACTTTCATGCCAAGAGAGAGATAAAATCCTCAGACACCAAAGGATGTGTGTTATCCAAGGCACATTGCAGCATTTTTAGAAAAAGTGGAAAGTTACAGCAGCATTGAGAGTAGACCCCCAACCCTTTCTACTGTCATCACCATTCAGTCAATAAGAAGACAAGGAAACAAGCTGTGTTGGACTAAGATTTACTGGAAAAAAAGGCTTTAAAAACAATAGTTTTTCTCACAGGTTATTACCAACATTGTGCAATGCAACAACACAGTTGGATTCAAGTTCCATCTACAATTTTTATTCTAAGGAAGGACCCAAAAGCTCAGGAAAGCTAGCCAGATATATTCCTAACTTTCACTAGTATCAAAATCACCAGATACAGTAATGTTATTTGCTATTATACCTTTCATAGTAAACCACATTTTCTTTATCAAGACATACACATAAGAAACCAGTTTTTGAGCCTTATTGTAACATCTATCACTCCTACTAGTCTAAGAAAGTTATTCCAAAATGTAATGCTCAGTTACATGACTTAAAAGTTGATGCAAAGGGAAACAAACATTACACAAACACGCAGTTTTTTCCACTCTTCCTGAAATACAATCACAGCCCGACTGGAGGTGTCAGGGTAATCAGAGCAGCATCAATCCATCATCCTCAATCACGCTCCCAACTGAGCCCTGGCAATCTTCACGAAAACCAGCAAGACCAGCGGGGAGGGTACAACAATGCTTATTAATAATTTGAACTAGGAGGAAATTGTCTTCTCTTCTCAGTGGTGGCACAGCTTCATTTAGAAAATAACAGGAAATGGAGGGGGGTTGGGTGCGTTCAAAGATCAATCTCTTGATTTGTGCAATTATGTTCTCAGGAAATGGGAATGGCTGCTTCAGTGAACCAGCATGACAAGTCGCTCGCTCGGTCAACTACAGTGTAATGGATTTGCGCTAATGTGAATACAAGTCCTCATTAAAAAGTCTCTTGACATCTGAGATCTGAGTTAACTCGTCTGCTGGCTCAAAGTCGCCAGCGACCAAAAAAGATTGCCGTCCTTGTGTGACTCTCTGAGGCTTTCCCTGCTCAACTCCTGTAACATTATAAAAAAACATTATGTTAGGCGAGGTCTCCTGCTTTCTCCAGTGCTCATGCTGTATGTACTAGTGATCAGTTTTGAGCTTAAAGCTGCAAAAATCTGTATTTCTCATATTAACAGCTGAGCAGATGACTATGTGTATGTGAGGTCTCTCACAAGGAAAATATCAACTAAACCACTAAAGCACTGCTGGTGGCAGTCAGAACAAATGTAAACGCACCTACGTCCACATTTAACGATTATATAAATGGTTACAATGTGGTTATACAGCCAACCAATAAGTAGTAACATATCCAGGACACTATGTATATAGTAGTGTCAGATGCATCTAAATCATATGTACACATAAACTGCATGAGAGATGCATCTAGTGATCATAAAAAAGATTTTGCACTTTATATTAATGTGGAAATAAAGCCATTAAAGGTACTGGCCGAGGTGATTACAGTCTAAATGATGCTCTCTCTTGCAGGACATCATAAAGCACCATCCTGCATTTCAGAATGAGTTCCAAACAGCTACACTGCTAATTTAGTCTTCTTCTTTCGCAGCATGTTGTGCTTTACTACTTAAGCTTAGCCAGCCAGTGCATTTCACACTGATTGAGATGTTACTAGTGACACATTGTGTTTCAGCATGAGAGGTAATGTCTTATCTGATCACAAACTCAGGTAGAATTTGCTGAGCTTTACAGATAATGGATCTCCAGGACTGTAAGTATGGTCTCCATTTTCTTTGTGATCAGAAAACTCATTAGAAATCCATCAAGCTTGTGTCAGTTTTGAGTGTAACTCAACTTGCAATCAAACCCAACACAGCAGCAGGATTAAATATATCGACTTGAGATGCAGTTACAACATTTGAGCAGGCATGTAATGGCTCTGGGGTTTGGCCTTTATTTAAACTAACAGCAGAGGAGAAAGCAGATGAGTCTTCTGTGAGTGGGATAAGTGCTAGACTGCACTCCAGTACAATATAAAGGAGCCAAGCAGTGAGCAAACGCACTCTGCTGTGTTGGTCTTCAACATAATTCTCACTTTGTTCCTGTCCATCACCCACAGTATTGTAAATCAATGGTCATTAAAATCCATAGGAATTATGGACTAACACAATACCTTGAACAATGTTCCCTATCTGGTACATTATACAAATTGAAACAACCATACAGAATTATTCACACACAGTATCTTGCTACATAAGAACAGTTTGGAGAGTAGGTGATGTTTAAACAAATACATACCATGAGGTTCACTCTCACATGATAAATCCAAAGCAGTCAGGACATATATGTTTGAGAGATATCAGCCTCTGGGCTACAATGCATGAGCAAAAAGAAAAGTACGTGTAAAGTTTTGATTAAGTATGATTTTAACATGAATGGACATTACATTCATTTTGAGGTTGGTATAACAACTGTGAAAAAGCAAGATTGATCAACAAGGGTGGCCCTGCTGGCCATATGATATTGCACAAAATAAATAATAAATCAAAGCTATCTCAAATAGCCAATAGAATGACATGTACAAGTTCACATGATAGCAGCACAGCACTAATTCCATCAGTCCGTTATCTGTTACGTTATGTCAGCACTTCCTGCATTTGTTACAAATTAAAACCCTACCAAGAGTGGGGGTGGGGGAGCATGGGGGAGCCGTTTGTCCTCTGAGTTGCTGGAAGGCATTTAATGTGAAACATCGGTGCAGGAAGGGCTGTTTCATTGAAATAACAAAGTGGAAACCACTTAAAATAATGAGTGAATGAAAAAAAGTTATTTCTGTTCATAAGAGAAACTCGGAGCAGCGGAGTGCAGTGAAATTTATCAAGACAAGCAAAGTACATGGAAGAAGTTATGAGTTTGAATTAATAGCAAATAGCATCAACAACAAATCAGAACA
This sequence comes from Nannoperca australis, assembly GCA_036023655.1. Taxonomy (NCBI): domain Eukaryota; kingdom Metazoa; phylum Chordata; class Actinopteri; order Centrarchiformes; family Percichthyidae; genus Nannoperca; species Nannoperca australis. The sequence continues at coordinate 9,782 of JAVQJD010087462.1, forward strand.
GGGAGGCTTCTTAATAAAATATGAAAGATAATATTTTTATATTTAAAATGGAAATTAGAAATAAAGTCCTTTTTCTCTTTGCAGTTGTATACATTGAGTCACTTTATCCCACAAACCAGGAGAACAGCAGTAACACCTTTGCAGTAATTATACTAAATTATTACACAGTTCATCTGACAGTGATCTAGTGATACGTGCTACTTTGTGGCATAATGATAATTTATTTTAATACATAGATAACTTAAATAAAATTAAAAAAACAACACCACCCCACTCTTATAATAGTAACCAAATAATGCAGGACAGTATCAATGTTGCTTATGAAAAGAATAATTTAAAAAAGCAAATTTTTCCTTCAACCACTACATTTCAAAAAACCTGTTCGGCCATTTTGGATAAAACTGTTTAACCTCTCATTTGACACACATCCAAAGCAGAGATTATTGCCATCTGTAAATAGCCATTATACCATAAATCAGTGTCCTTAAGACAGTTACTAACTACCATGTTTAACATCCTCACTGGCAATAAGGAGATATTTCAAATGCCTAATTGTCCCATTTTGGACCAAAGAGAGCTGCATTAAGTTGAAGCGTTTTTGTGCATTTTAATCCATCATCCTGATCCTGCTAGCTGAGAGTTACTCAAGCACTCCAATGCAATGAACACTTCTTCCAGCTCGGTTGACTTTCATGGATCAGGAAGCAACAACAATACAAGACGTATGTACACATAAGAGGTGAAGGGGCTCAGTCAGCCATGATCATGACACACACGTGTACATGTGCAGGGAAGCTTGCATATAAAGTTGGGAAGCGTACAGTATGTTGAGGAATGACACATGATCTAAATCCAGAACACACACCTACAGTGAGTTTTATCAAATGATGAAGCTGCATATATCCACGGAGATATACAGTATAATAGAGGACATGGCCACGTCAGCACAAACTTGAGATTGAGCAATGTAAATGTCACTCATCCTATCTGACACTACACGTAATCAGTACAGATACCAGCAATTTTCTGTTCCAAGTTTCATATGAGCTTTAAAACAGCACACTCCCTTAAAACTTTTACTAAAGTTAAATAAATTAGGTAAGTAGTGCAGCAGTTAGTTATTACCATCAGTACAAGTATTTTTAGCTATACAGTACAATGGGGTAAGCCCTTGCTTTAAAGAAAAATAGAACAATTTTTTTGTAAATACAGATTAGGCCAATAATGCAGCATTAGGCTAATACTGGCTGTTATAATATGGGATACAATAGCCCATGTTATATAATGGAGGACAGTGTGTGAAACTTTTAATGAAAATGCATTTATTTAAGTAATTAAAGGGGCACGTAAAGATCGGTTCACTTTAAAGTTTCTCAGTTTTGAGTTTCAGACTTTTTAACAAAAAGACAGTGTCACAAAAGTTGGTGTCACGGGGATTGAAAAGACTTTTACTAGGCAGGGAGTGGGATAAAAAGACGCTATCAGTTGCACTATGGGAAATGTACTTCATACTGAGATTAACTGAAATTACTTTGCTAGAGCACTGAGTAAATTTACACAGAAACAACAATTTGGTGGTGAGGCGAGACAAAAAAAAACTGAAAATCACCTCTACCACTCCATTGCTACTTTGAGTGATTCAAGTTCAATTCTAATTTACTTCGAAAAATGTGAGTAAATTAAGTGTTGAAATAAATTGAATACATGGTATGTTTATACCTGCAACCTCTTTGCAGAGTGTCAAAATGCAAGTAAGCTATGAACACACACATGCAGTACAAACAGTTAAAAAAAGATCGTCTCCAGACAACCAACAGCTAAAGAAAGATTAGCTAGTGTTGGCTCAGCAGGGCCCAGTGTGATGCTGTAATGGTATGAAACATGCATGGAAACATCTGTCTGTTTGGCTACAGTTGACCTGAAAGACTATGAAAATGTAGAAAACCTCCGCCCTTTGCACACACGTTCCCTGACGGTCGTAACGTTCCACTGAAGATGACTCGGTGTGAAGTATGAAGGCCTTGGATTCTGATCTACAGTAGGTACAATTCTTAGTATCAAACAAGGGATTTAACCTGAGTTAATACAACAGTCGGTACGAAATACTAATACATTTATTTGACGTTTAAAAAAAGCTGTGTTAAATAGACAACTCTAATTTTTAGTAAGACTAATTAAATGTCTAGGTTTTCACGTGATAACATGAAGAGAGATGCTGGAAATCTATTCTCTAATGCTCCAGTAAGCACTTGTTTATTTACATATAAGTTCTAACCCCCCATGAATAACGTCCATACCTAACAAAAAAAACATTTCTGTCCTTATCAGCCTCCATCTTAAAAGAGTAGATAGGTTGGCTAAAGGCAAAAAAAAAATCAGTCATCCTCTAAACTCAGAAATGAGTTCTTTCTGTTCTCTGCTGTCACTGTTTTATCTAACATCCTCTCTAAACTCAGGAATCTAGTTAGCATCTTCTGACACATTTAGGCTAAGATGATGAGTCTCTCACTTCTCCTCCGTTTTCTTGTCCCTCTCTTTCTCTTTCCTCAGAGAGATAGGCAGAAAGTGAAAATGGATAAGGGAGAAAAAGCACACCGCTGGCTGAATCTACAGGGCCACCCTGTAGCTTCAGAAGGGGGAAAAAGAAGACCCAACTGCGCTGCAGCTCCGGCTCTGCCACAGAGAGCCGGGAGCCAGGAGCCTCTTGGTGGCCCTTCAACCAAACGCCCCTGTCACCGTGCAGAAGGCTCAGAGGTGAGATAACCGGCGCACAAGCCGACAGAAGGTGGGCAAAGTCACAAGAGGTCGTCATAGTCCAGCAGCTTCGAGTGCTGACGGCTTTTCCACAGGCGGAACAGACGGAAGTCAAAGTACATCTCGATCATCTCTTTGCCTGCAGACAGAAGACAAAGAAAACAAGGGATTACAACATTGTACACTAACCTGAAGTCATCCGGCATCACCCCCACAATTCTGGCACATTATATCTTTATTCTGGACTCACTTCTTTCATTATTAGAACCATATCAGGGTTTTTGCATGTTGAGGGCCACTGACCACAAATTCTATACACATTACTGCTAATTATTGTTCTAAGAGGAGACATCAGCTTTCGGTGCTGTGACTTGGTATTTTGATGTAATATTTCCCTTATTTTTCCAAATGTATGGCATTTCTGTTGAGTTCTTAATATTATCTGCTCTTATCAGGTCAATGTAAACATACTTAATAAGTGTCGGAGTATTGACATCATCAAATTAGCTGCCATTACTGGGATTGTGGCAGGAGCAAGATCTGGGTCACGGAGCTGTAGTCAATGATTTTCTGTCATGGCGTCATCAGTCATTCCCTTGGTGATTTTCAAAATCAAGTACGTCCTTGCTGATTTACCACTAAAGCATGTACTGCTGCTATAGCTTTGCTAAGAGCAAACTATATTTCAAACCTGATGTTGACTTAGTTTTTTTTAGAAACTGCAACTTTCTTGTGAAAATTAAATTCCTTTCAATTCAATGTGCTTCTCTGATGATTCGTTTTTATGATGTAGCTCCGTCGGCTGGCCCACCACTTTGCCCCAGACATTCATGGTTCCCAGGGAATGAATCCTAACCAACTTAGGTGATCCCTTGAATTTTCCTCTAGCCTAAACAGCGGGTCAAAGTTTTCTCTCTCTTTGGTTCACATATTCATGTTCCCTAGAGGGTGATTTGTCCAATTATTTGCTTTAAAATCAAATACCTGTAAAACTAACAACATTCCCATCAGCCTCAGCTGTACTTTGTCTTTGGTGCTAATTAGAAAATATTATTTAGACGGCTAAATTGGTATTATATACAACAATGGCATTTTTACCAGTACTACCTCACAGAGCTACCATGACTACCTCCACTGATGACTCTGTGATGAGGCATGTGGTGCACTGAAGTCCTGGCCGTTACCAACCATCTGCTGTAAGGGGGGTGTGAACTGCTACCATTATGTCATTGATTCAGGACACTAACTATATGGACTACAGGACTGAAAGACTAACTTAATACCTGCTGATAATCTTGTTAAGTTGACCTCCTGTGGTTGAACCTTTCACCGTGCTGCAGTGATGTACAGGTGTACTGCAGGACCCTATGAGGTCACATTTGGTTGTGGTTACAGGTGCAACAAAGCACATGTTTGACTACACCAGCTGTAGAACTAATTTCCCTTCAGGGACAAACAGTATTGAACTGAATTGAGCTGAATTAAATCACACCCCTCACATGTGACATTTGACATGGAGTAGTTTTACAGTCAACTGTTTTAGCATAAGAATCTTCATGCCAATACATTGTAATGAAATACCTTTTGATCTATGACCTAGAAAACAAATGCTTTACTGTGCTCAAGGCAATAAATGTGCACTTTATTCAAATATTCAATTTGCAAAAAGCAATGGGCACTGAAAAAGATGACCTCATGCTAAACGTTTAAGTGGAAAATAATTAGTGTGGCATCAATAGATGGCAGAGGGCTGAAGAGGGATGTGTAGAGATCTCAGCAGTCACTACCTGTATGTTTTCTCACTCTCCATAATGTGCTTTCTTCACTGTTGATGTCTTACTACCATTAATAAGCGCCCACTACTAACATTCAGCGAGTGTACCAATGAGGCCAATAATGCAATATGAATACAAGCTCTGCATGTTTGTTTTTTGAGTGTGTGCATGTTGTGGTGCATGCAACACTTTTGTGGCACAAGTAGACAAACACGTATGTGTAAAGGCAGCAGAAAACCAATAATACAGCATGTGTGAGTTTTCATATGTGTGTTGTGCTCTCACCCTGTGCAGACAGCTCCAGTGGGGACTTGAATTCGACCGAGGAGGGCCTCATCAACCTCTTCAGAGTCTGAATCAACTGCAGGGATAAAGGGGACAAACAGAGAGTAAGAGTTAGAGAGAGAGGGAACACTTCATTTCAAATGCCACCAGGCATTTTGAAATAAAAAAACAAAGCAGTGATGATGGAGACACATGACCATACTGATTCTGTTTACTGCACTGCAGCTGAGTGTCCATGAAAAGGTCGGCGTGCCACTTACACTGCAATAGCCTAGTATAAGTGAAAGGCACTTATAGTAATGTTTTCTCTCCGTATGGACACATTTATCAGAGTGGATCTATAGTGAGCTAAAGGCCTGGCAGAGCCACAGGCACGGAGGTGGTGGAGGACAAACAAACCTTAACTCACTGTACCTGCCTTTAAAAGCTGACACAGAGCTTTGTGTTCTAAATGAAAAAGGTCATTTATGATACCAGGATGAAACTGATGTTATTTACATGAGAAAATGCATGTTAAGGAATCAAAAGCATTCATTAAGAGGTGTTTGTATCATCTGGTGGCTTCATCTATCATCATCTATTCAGACTGGTACACGACTGTCCTGCCATGGTTTACACATGAAACACATTGTGTCACCTGGTGCATGACAGGGAGCAAAGTCCCTGCTGGAGAACAGCAGCAGGTTCAAAAGTGATAAAATAAAGGGAGAAATGTGTTTTCGTTCTCTCACAGACTGAATAAGTACTGGATTTTTTTTTAAATGTTGTCGTTGAAGCCTTTTTTTTATATTGAAGTTTTATAATGCTGACAATACATAAACTTAGAATGACAAAATGTTAAGTGGCAGTTCTATTTTAATTAAATGCGTTAAAAAGTGTTTTGCCGTATTTTCAAAATCATAAAAATGTAAAATATAGGGAGGGATGCTGGCCTTTACTATTCATGTGGTTGTTTTTTCTTTTTACAAATAATAATGACTTAAGTAAAATAAACATATATAATAAAACCATACAATTGTAAAACACTTGAGCCGAGCTGAGACGGGCCAGTTCAAGAGCTGACACTTTTCCCTGCAACGTTCTACAGCGATTTGGTCTCGTCTCGTCTTTGGACGGAACGAGGCTACTGAACCTTCTTGCTGCAGCCTTCACGTTAATGAGTGTGCATTTTATTCAGTACAGCACTGAAAGTGATATGGAAATGTTCCACGACTTTCACGCAAAAGTGTGTTAAATTACCATCACAATTCTGCAACAAGGTGCTTCATGTCTGAAGGAGCTTCTGACTGACTAAATAGACCTTTGGAACAATGGTAATTCTTTCAGAGTGGAAAGCTTTGAAAATGTGTCTAATTTCTCATGTGTACATGTATTTGTATCTGAATGATAGTATAAATCTGATTTTTTGATTTAGACTCATGGTTGCTTGCTACTGCCTCTGGGTATATATGTGCCTCGCCCTGCCCTGCACATTAGCATCAAATAGTTGTATAACTGTGACGTTCAAAGGATGTGCCTACAAAAGGTGTAGCGGGCTGAACCTGTGGCACCACCACAAATGAGACTGCAGGTGATTCATCATAGCAGCATCAGTAGCTCCAACAAACCTCAAAGACCAAATCTCACGCTGGTGATGGTCAGTGTTCATTTTAATCTTATATTCAGTTTTTTTTCTGTCCAGGGACAGATGAAAAGCATCCTCCTGGCCAACTCTGCCAAATGTACGGCAATAATATTAATGTGCAGTGTGCCTGTTAAATAAACCAATAAATAAAATAAGAAATGTGGATTTGATAGATTGCAGTCTCTGAATTGGGACACACCATATGTCTGTGCTTCAAAATCACCAACCTTACTATAGATTGGATTTGACATTTGTTATCTGTTCTTTGCAAAGAGTTTTATGCTGGAAAAACACAAGATGAACACATCAAGTGTACCCTTTTATTACCTACTGCATGTATCTACAACATGTGTTTATTTGTGCATCTGAAAGCCTGTCAGACCTGATGACACCTCTCCACACACTTTCACTGCCTCCTCCTTGTTCCAGCTCGTCCCTCCCTGTCCCTCCTCTCACTCCCCGGGGTCTGGTCCAGTGCCAGCTGGTGTGCCATCACATGTGGAGCCTAGCAGCCAAATTATATTCTCAACTCCACAAGGCTAGCTGTGAATACGTCAGATCAAAGAGGAACGGCTTTGCTTGCTTGAAAGAAATAAGAAGATTTCTGTTTCTGAATAAAAGAACCCATAACATTTATTTTATTTTATGGCCAGCTCAAAAGAGTGAGAGAGAATTACAACTATATTTATATGATTTTATTTATTTATTCAAAAAGTGATTTGCTACACTTGTCTTATGCACTTGTCTATTTTTAAAAAAGCGTATGATTAGGTATCTCTATAATTTAGTTCTGCCACTTTATAAATATGTTCTACATCTGATATGATGATGCTACCTATCTTTTGTCTCTATTAAAATCACTTTTGCCTTGTAAACCATTAAAGAAAAGAAACAGTTCAACAGAATTAGAGGATAAAGGGATTAATGCCGTAAATGAAGTTGTTTTTTGAGTTATACTGTGCATGTGCAGTACGGGGTCCACCCCGTGTTCGATTTCAGTGATGAAGACAAGACATGACTATGTATTTTTGATGAAAAGGAGTTGACTAAAATGGAAATTGAAAATATTAACTTCAATGAGGATACACTTATTTTCCAACAATCAAATTAATCCATAACTTTTCTGCCTGTGCCAATGGGTCATCTTCCCAGTAGCAGGCCGGTTACGCAGCACCAACAGTGCTGAAGCCTGAAGCTAGTAGCACCAAATGGCCTCAGGAGCGTGGCCAAATGACAAGGTGACCACAAGATATATGACAACAACAGGGGGCTTGACAGAGTAGATATTTGAACATGCTGCTGCTATTTAAGAGAGTTTAAAGTTTATTATGACTGGAAATTGTAACAAAATGATTAAGGATCTTGACATTATTTGGGTCTGTAACTCAGAAACAGGTTTATCAAATGTGTGGTGCTTTGTTTAATTCAGTAAAGGAAATATATACAGGTTTTAAAAAACATAACACCAAACACACTTCAGATTTATCATTTTTAATTTAAACATTTCTAATCACCTTCCTTGTGGTTTGTATTGTCTTTAGATCAGGTTGCTCTGATGTTCCAGTCATCCAAGGGCTAGTTATGGTTCATACAACCTTGTAAGAGTAAAATTCAAGTACGTAATGTATTCATTTCAAATATTAAAATATTTTTAAATTAATGATTGTGTTGATGATGAAACCAGATTATTTTGAAAATCAAGTATATTCAAATTCAAGAATATTTCTAATCTTGAAAACATATTTACAATTGAGCATTTTCCAAACTTTCAAGACTTTGTACTGTGCCTGATTCAAATGAGTTGTTCTGTTCAGTAGATTTAAATAATGCAAAGTCAAAATGTCTCCAAGTGAAGCTTTTCCCATTTGTTTGAAGTATGAAGTGAATAAAGTACAAAGTAAGTGAGTGACTGGGATCTCTAACCATTAACCTTTTGCATCTTACAAATTGTTATGAGATGTGATTATTTTCTCAGGTATCATTTTTTTTTTACAGAGTAAGATGGCCGATAGCAGTTCTGTAAAGAGCGGTGCTGGGTGGAGTGGAGCGGAGCATCATCTGAAGGTGGCTCAGTCAGTCAGTCTATTAATAGTGGCTCTCCAGCTGAGCTTGCAGGGGCGCACCCAGCCAACTGCAACAGGAAAATTGTTAAATGCAGCGAATAAGCCCTTCCCTGTTCACCTCCGTCCTCGTGTGACTTCTACCCAATCACTATGAAGATGCCAAATGTTACATTAACTGTCACTGTGCAGTGCTAGGACGTCTTTACATGAGTCACAGGCCCAAGGCCCAAGGCAACAATGTTTGTTGTTGTATAAATGTAGAAACATTTATATATAATTTTCAAATTAATTTTATCACTTTGTAATCACTGTAAACAGAAAAGACCATAGTGGAGATCAATAGCAGGCCAGTTCACTGAATTGTTAATGCTTGTGATTTCCTCATTAAAACTACAGTTCCCATAAACCCCATTACGTTCTCTTATGCCACGTTCATGTCACACTGTACAGACTGTGATTAGAAGCAAAACCCACATCAGCCTCCTAGTTTTAATTCTGATTCTGTTTTTAAATCTTGATGTGCCCAACTGCTAATGTTCATGTAATGGCAGTGAATGGAAACAGACATAGAGACATTAATTGGCATTTTCTTTTGCATGATCCTTTTAGAAATTTGGTAGCAGTTTGCGTTTCATTTAGACGGAAACCTGTCAAACAAACCTAGTAAGCAAGCTAACAACTAGTTTTTCAACATTCTAACCTTTTGCTAATAATTCCTGTCGTGTGTATCACTTTTTAGAGTCTGCTGGGTTGTGTTGAAACTTAGTTCTATTTTTCTGTAGAACTTGCAGCATTTCTCTATTTGCATTGCAAAAGCGAGTCATCAGCTTTTATAAACACCTCCTATCTAGCGACCCCCACTCCACCAGTACAAGGCTCTTCTGTTCCAAGAGTTGAACAAAGATAATAGTTCCTCTCTGACAGCTGGTCCTGAAACTGTGCCCACACACACCAGGGCTTCAGGACAGACACCAAACTATCTAACCAAATAATCCCAATCACGAAATTATTTTAAATATTGGAATGAAACCACCAAATCACAAAGTAAATAAAAAAAATGAATTTCTATTTGACCCTAAACAAAGAGTATATGGTGACAGAGTACCTGACAACAGTGACTGATGTTGACAATCTACAGACTAATTGGACACAGCCTGGTCATAGAAAGGTCACACAGGCCGGCTGTGTTCACTTTGTCATAAAAGAGGTTGAGACAGAATATCACTTCTTATTACACTGTATAAATATGGGATAATGATTTGAGAGAGGTTGCCTTTGAGAAAATAAATATGTATCCTGAGTCCGATCTTCACAAACTGCTCTACTTATGTGGGGAGACAAGTCAATGTGCAGTATTATCTGCAAAGCATGTTGATTGTTGTAATCCAGACGGAAACAAACTCTGTAGTAAATGTTTGAGTAATAAAACCTGTATGTAAGTAATGTTTTTATCATTTATGTTATTTAATGCATTTATTAGATTGCATTGCTGTACCGTCATGACAATAAAGCTCCTTTGAATTTAAATTGTGATTTTTTGTATTTGCAGCGTGTCCCTTTATGCTACCAATGTGTTGTTAAATTGGTGAACGTATCTCTTAATTACCTTGCGTTGTGTTTGTTTGCCGTTTCTTTCATAATGTGACATATTGTCAAAGCTGTGAAGATGTTTCCCTGATCCGGTTGTGTTTTGTCTATTTGCATGTGTTTTCTTGTGTTGATGTTTTGCTGCCTGACATCCAAATCATGGTTATTTTTGGTAATTGTTGATATTGTTATATTATATTATAAATATTAATCAAATTCTATATTACTAATTTACCACATCTGGCACCATCATAAGGTTCATCAGTTCCTCAGACAACTTCCATTTTGTGGCTTTTCCCTGTGTGTTGTGTCTTGGCTTCCCTCGCAGTCGTAGTACGGTTTAATATCAAATTCAGAGTTCTGTGTGAAGTGGGCCAGAGTAGCTCGACAAGGATTTTTGCAACCAAAGTGCAGAACAATGACTGGTATTGCAGTAAGCAATCATAAGGAGCAGTAGTAGAGTGGTTCTAGATGTGGCTGCATGAAAAGTATGAATATTTTAGTGTGTGGGCATGTTCATGTGCATATGCTGTGTGTGTGTCTGCATATAGCAAGTGTGTGTCTCTGTGGAGGTGTACGGGTCGTGGCAGGGGTACTGCAGGAGGAACCAGTGTGTGAGTAAATGTGTGAATGTGTAACTGCAGCGAGGGTGAGTGGGTGCATGTGTGTGTGTGTGTGTATGTGTTAATTGAGTGGGTGTCAAGGAGTCTATATTCTATTTTTAAGTGCTGCGTGTGTGCGTCCTCTTCTTCACCCCCCCACCCCCCATCCCCCCAACCCACCACCCCAGATCAGAGCTGCAGCCAGGCAGCAGGAGGCGCTGGTAAGGTCATGATTTATACACGTGCCATTATGGTTTATATAAAAAAATCCCTTTCCTGTGCATTGTATTATCTTTTGCATGCACAAAAAAATGCTCCTCCTTTCATTATTTTACCATGCATATGCAAAAAGAGCTCTCGCGTCTACCTCATTAGACAGTACGAGACTCTGCGAAATCAAGAGGCAAAGTCAACAGACTGTCTAAATGATTTATCTGCAAGTTGCCATAGACTGCATATGGCTATGAGCATGTGTATGCATATTTGTGATTATGAGTAAGCATGCAGATGCATATGCATGCAGACATTTTAAGTAAACTTTTGCACTAACTAGCGGAGCGTGGGAGTAATATTTGTTCTCAAGGCTCGTCGTGACTCAGAACACAAAGACTACCTTTTCTCCATTAGCGCTCCCCAGCACATAGCAGCCCATGATATGGATGAGGTTTGGTCCCGGGTTCAGCTTGCTCATCAGCCTGCTGAGCCGCCGCCAGAACCTGGACACGTGAGGAGAGAAGTTAAGGAAAGCAACAACAAATGGGTACGAGCAGCCGAGGAAGTGAGAGAAATTAGTTAGTGAGAGGTTCATGGTCAAAACCACATGATGGTTTGGTGAAAGTGGGAATGAATAATCGCATTATCATCACGATTCTAAACACAATGTACAGGCACTTTATGGTTTCAAGATTTCCGCTGCATGCCTTTATGCCACCAAATGTAAAATGTAGGTAAAATGAATACTGCCTGTTCTTTGCTCAGTATAATGATGAAGTTACAAAGACTACATTACACATTGTTTCCACACATATTTAACTCACACCTACAAATACACCTACAAAATGAAACAAGTCTTACTGGATCATGTCTTCCTCCTTCTCCACCTTTGCAAAGGTGGCAACTTTATTCTTCAGCAGGTACAGATGTCCTGGACCTCCCTGGGGAAAGACGCTTGTGTTACTATGGATCCTGGTAAGTAAATAAGTCATTCCTTTATATGCTGTAGAACTGAAACTGATGACAGTATGCAGCTGCATGAGTGTGGTTGAAGTTGTGTGTAATCTGAAAATGCTTTTTCACCAGACATGAGACTATTAGAATGACACCCATACAGAAGAACTTAGTGTCAGACTTTAAAACAGAAAACACAACACATTAACAGAAAACACAAACGCAAATCAGAAAACACAACACATTAACTCGTACAAGATAACAAGTTTGGCCATAACCTTTCAATGACTCTTTTGCCACAATGAGGGCAATACATATTTATATATTGTTTTATTTACCAGTCATGGCTCCGTTGTTTTCTTTCGTGTGACAACTTCTTTTGCTTGTGCTGCTTCTTCTTCTTTCGTTTAATGACGGTTGGCAAACAGCTTACAGTGCATTACCGCCACCTTCTGATTGGACGCGCTGTCTGTCTCTTTACGGACAGCGCGTCCAATCAGCAACTATCCTGTATGACCACCTCCCTTTCCGTTAGGAGTTAATGTTTTGTGTTTTCTGTTAATGTCTTGTGTTTTCTGTTTTGCATTTGTGTTCTGCACTTCAGGGCCACCGTACTAACGAGACAAAGCTAAATGACTCGAAATGCAAAGTTGTGGAAACGCTCCAGGTTCGATGTAACACTCTAGCACCTAGCTGGAAAGTGAACAAGGTTTAGGTTTTGTTTGCTATGAGAAATTTGGTAATGCTTTGCACCTATAAAAAAACGTAATGTGTAAATATTTGTTTGATGAGTGAGTTAATTATGCTAACGCTAGTAACATCTTGGCTACTAGCTTAGTCTAGCCCTTTGTCCATGATGTAATACTTGTAGCCTTTATTTGAAAGTAAGCTAATGCAAATCTTTTGTGTGTAGTTTTTAGCATGTAAATGTACAGATAGCTTAGCTAACATCAACAGTATAGCATTATTGTCTAATTTGGCATTCAGTGCATTATGAAGTTGTATAGTTATTGTTTTTCTTTCTGAGCATGAAACTGTGCTGTATTATGAGAGCCAACAGCTCAGGTCTTATATTCATGAATATGGCACTGTGTGTACTACAAATAAAATCTTTATGGACCATTAGTTTGAGAGTTGGCCATTGTTTCAGCTGGGGACGCTACACTGTCTTCAGAATGAATTGTAATGAAATGATAATTACAAAAGCAAATTGTTTAAAGCCTCTACTTTCACAGCGGTATTGGAGCAGCAATATTTTTGCCACCGGACAAGCTAAATAGTTATCTCTAGCTGCTGACCAATATCTAAGAAAATGTGTCTCGGCGTCTTGTAATATCAATTCCATGTGCATAAGAATAACAAGCCTAAACATGATATTTGATATTGATTATGCCTAATATATTCCATCAAGGCAACAGGGGAGGTGTTACATTATTCAACAGAACTGCAAATGAGAGCAGCATGCAGGTGGGAAACACTATTAACAAATATGAAAACATAAAAAAAAGTCTGGAGCACTAGTTCACTTACCACATCATGTCAGTCCCTGCAATTTTCCCTTCATGCCTCTACAACTTCTAAGATATCTCATCTGAAACTGAGTTAAACTCAAAAAGCTTAAAATGTTCTCATGACATTTCTCTGTCATCTCTGTATTTAACTGTGATTTTACCCCCATCTATCTTTTTTTTTCACGTCACATAGTAACATGCTGTTTTTTGGAACCACACAGTGTTGAATACATAACATAAAACTAATAATCAGTTGAAAAATCTGTGCAAAATATATAAATGAAACAATCACTTCTGAAATTATCTCAGAATTATTATGGAATGTTATTTAATATTTCTTATTTTTATAATAAGTTTTAGAGTTCATTTATATATATTCTATTATATAAATATTCTTTTTATTACAAAAAGGCCCTTTTCAAAAGTCTGTTTTCCCAATAACATCTGCATTTTTGACCCCATAGTGCCCTTGAGTCCTTCTCAAGATGAGCCAGTTGAGAACTCAAGTCTTCAGCTGGCTGAGCTGCCGCATGCTAATTTCCTGTTGACTTCCCGCACACATGAATGGTATAAAAAATTTGACTTCTCTTAGACTGTGGCTGCCCCACCACTTCATTTTGTTTTGGTCAGTTCCTTACTGTTCACTGTTTTACAAGCTAAAATAAGCAACTTCTTCCAAACTTCTCCACCTCTGTCTTAATCTAATTAAGATGGGAGTGTTGCTCTCCATGTCTGCTTCCAGCATTCCTCTCTGTGCTGCCTGCAGTGTGACTAGATATCATTATTTTACCTGAAGAACAAGGACATTTGATAAACTGAATAGTCTGCTTGTATTACTAGTTTTATTTACAGCTGTCTTCAGGATGTCCTAGTTTTTAATTGGGAGGCTTTTTGGGGGTTTGTCGTACCAGAGTGCCACGGCGGATGTCCCCACGAAGCTTCCCCAAACCATCAGCAATATTCAAACATTCGACATGTACCTCTGTTGAATAAATCTTTTAAATGTATCATATGGAGGGTGAGTTCCTTGCTAGTGAATTAGCGGTTAAGAAAATCACGTATTTCGCACACTGGATACAGAAATTGCATCACCAAAAGGTACAGGTCGGCTCACTGTAGGCCAGTATCAGTCTCTCTCACACAATGCGTGCATATGCATTTACACACACACACTGAGTACCACACAAAGTCAAGCTTTTTTTTTCTTCCTGTGAATGTTTTCCCCCCGATCCTCATGGGCTCTATCATGTTGTCGGGCCCCGGGGCTTGAGCCCTGTTAAGCCTGTGCATTAAAACGGCGGTGATCACAGCACAGAACGACTTAAGGTGATCCGTTTCTGAGATTCATTAATGAACATTGATAGAATAACAACAACATGCTGACAGTGTCAATAAAACAGCCGTGAGTTGTGTGTGCTAGCATGGATAAATGGGGGGGTGACTTATGTTTCCCTTAAACAAAACTAAAGTGAAACTACAGGAAATACCAAGAAACAGATCCGTTGACAGGGTTCATAAAGGGAGGACATATATTTAACATGTGTTCTACTGTATATTGGGGGGGACATGTTGGTAGTTTCTCACTATTGGGGGGGCACTGAACCCTAAGTTGCTCCTGATGGAGGCCAGCACCTTGCATGGCAGCTCCGTCGCCATCAGGGTGTGAATGAGAGGACGCTGTCCAAGTTAAGGGTCATCTTGGACAATGAGTACCACCCTCTGTATAACACATTCATGAGACACAGCAGTACATTCAGTAGTAGGATGATCCTTCCTAAATGCACTACTGAGCGCTA
>JAVQJD010087466.1:0-15200 GCA_036023655.1 Nannoperca australis
GGTGGAAGATTGACCATCTGGTGACTTGGTGCAGTCAGAACAACCTGGAGCTCAATGCTCTTAAGACAGTAGAGTTAGTTGTGGATTTAAAAAAGATTGCAGCCCCACCCACCCCCATCACCCTGTGTGACTCCCCAGTCAGCACTGTGGAGTCCTTCCGCTTCTTGGGCACCATCATCAGCCAGGACCTCAAGGGGGAGCTGAACATCAGCTCCCTCACCAAGAAGGCCCAGCAGAGGATGTACTTCCTGCGGCAGCTGAAGAAGTTCAACCTGCCAAAGACAATGATGGTGCACTTCTACACCTCCATCTTCTCCATCACCATCTGGTACGCTGCTGCCAAGGACAAGAGTAGACTGCAGCGTATCATTCGCTCTGCAGAGAAAGTGATTGGCTGCCATCTGCCTTCCCTCGAGGACTTGTACATTGCCAGGTCCCTGAGGCATGCAGGAAAGATTGTGGCTGACCCCTCCCACCCCGGTCAAAAACTCTTTGAAATGCTCCCCACCAAAACCTCACTCGGAAACTGGCCTCATCAACATGACCCCCCTATGACTCTGACACTGGTTCAACCAACACTGGTTCAACCAACTTTGCAGATCCTCAGTCCAGATTGTATTTACTTTAACATTGCACTTACTTGCACAGCTCTTCTTTTTATTATATTTTGTAAATGTTCTACTTAAGAGTATCTATTCTTTTGTTGGCACCCACGCACCAAAACTAATTCCTTGTATGTGTAAACCTACTTTCTGGGGGCTCTACGGTCCATTCAAAAGATGACGTCAGGACTCAACAGGCTCCTCAACTGCATTGGATACAGAATCAGAACAGGTTGGCAGGCTACCCAGCTCAGGTACTGTGAACCATAGGCTAAATGTTCCCAGCACCTTCCCAAGAGAAAGCCCGGGTGAAAAGAGGGAACGATGAAACTTCTAACATCACAATAAAATAAATAAAATAGAATTTGAATGAATAAAAATAACAAACCAAAATACTCTTTCAGAAAAATAGAGAAAAATTTACTACGTATAAAGCCACATACCAGGAATCATGGAGATACACATTTATGCAGTTATGCATCTATGCACCTGTGTAACATCACATCATGAGCAAAGTCACTACATGCTTCACCAGCATACAAACACTCAACAGTACACAATACTATTGCAGCTACACAGCAGCCCTGCTACGTACACATCTCAACATGCTTTCCTTAATTAAGGAGCGAGTTGCAGTAGTCCAGCTTGCAGAGCACAAGCGCCTGGACCAGCAGCTGGGTCGAGTGCTCCGACAGGTATCTCCTGATCTTCCGAATGTTGTAGAGGGTGAATCTACACGATCGGGAAGCTGTCTTCTAACTGTGGCATGACGTTTGTCTAGCTTGTGTGCAGCAGCCTAACGTGTTGCTACTTGTTGCCACTGCTCTGGGTTTCCTCCAGACAGTGTACCTACAGAGAAGACAGTTGTCGCTGTGCTCTCACCTGGCCAGGTTGACGCGAGCTTTCTGTCCCCCGCTGAGTGTGGCTCCTCTGTCCCCAATCAGTGTCAGGTCTCCATCCGGGAGCAGCTCCAGGTCCTGCACGCAAACAATAGACCATTACTACGAGTACAACATCAGTCATCAAAGTACTTTTGGTGGAGTTCCCCTTTAATAGTTACACATCAATGTCTGTTTCCAGCAGTTGAGTTGCATTGTGGGTAATGTAGACGTCAGTTTTTTGACAAGGAATAAGAATATCTTTGGTTCTTTCATGAAGATCCCTCGTGAGTCTGACGGGGTTATAGTGCACTGCTACACCAGTGGAGCGCTGGATGAGCTCAACATGTGTGCAGCACTGACAATAGAACACCGTCAGTGGTTAACAGTCCCTCTCACCCTCTTCAGAGCGCAGGCTCTGATGACTCTCTCGTACTTCTGGGGGTTGAGCTCTTTCCCAAACAGGATGTTACTGCGGATGGTTCCGGGGAACACCCAGGGCTGCTGGGCGGCGTAGGTCAGCTGACCTTTGACCTTCAGCGTCCCCGCGTCATGAGGCAGCTCTCCCAGGATGGCGCTCAGCAGGGATGACTGAACAGGGATGTTATGGTTATGTGAGCAGGCTAGAAGGTGACACGCGGTGAATGAAACTCAATCAAGCCTGAGCCAGCGGTTTGTTTAAGCAGGTTGTATGCCGTCAGAACCCAAACCATTCACTGTGAGCCACAAGCTAAGCTCGTTTACACCAGTGTACTGACCTTGCCAGCCCCCACCGGCCCAATTACAGTCAGAAGTTGGTGCGACTTCACTGTGATAGAGACGTTCTGCAGAGACGGAGCGTCCAGACTCTGACACACCAGCAAAACACATTGTTGTTAGAAGTATGGCTACATGGTTGTAGTTTCTCCTATGTGGTCACTTAATCACTACTGAAGAACACTAGTGTCCTGTAAAATGACATTAGATCACGGTGTAATATTACTTTAGTGTGACAGTATTCACCTTATCCCAGTAGCAGGTCAACTTCTCCATCTCCACAGAGTTTTCCTGCATTTCCTCCACAGGAAGCCCCACGTTTCTTCTCTGCACCTCCTCCAGCAGGAGGAAATTCTGCTCATTCAACACACAAGCCTTTACACTGTGAACCCCATCATGAAACCCACACAGTGGGATGTTTGCAGTTTTGAAATCAGGGCTAAAATACTGGACAGAAACGCCTGATAGGTTAGTATTTAGACGATGTGCAGCCTGCAGGTTATCGTCTCTGGTGTCAGGAGTTACTGAAACGCTCCGACACATTCGCACGCCCCCACTTCCGTGTCATGTTTAGTTTGCACATTACAATTTCACTACATCTTTAGTTGATCAACCGGCCCTTCAGGACAGTAATGCTGTGTTTAGTCAAAATGACAGCTGCAGGAGAAGCTGATAACACTAGAAGTACATCTACGTGTTGATTCTGTAGAATCCATCTACATTTAGTAAAAGATGACATGGTACTAAATAAAACAGGGCGAAACTGACATGGACAGCAGACATGGTTCAATCAATGTTTGACACATTTCATGTTCCAGATGCTCAACACGTCAAATGTCACTGAATGCAACATTGTGTTTCTGACAGACCCTGATCTGAAATCCTTTGTGTGTCTGGAGTTTGGTGGTTATGTAATGTTTTTTGAAACTTAATAGATGAATGTTTGCATTTTTAAAAGTTGTCAAAAGAAAACAGAATGACCTTAATCCTGCGAATGCTGACCACAGTCTCTGACAACGTCTCGATGGCCAGGGGGAAGAACAGGGTGACGGTGAGCTTGATGGTACCATAGAGGGAAACCGTGACAAACACAGTGCTGGCACTGATGCTGTTGCCCAGAAGAGCGTAGACAGTGAAGGTAACAAAGACGATGATCTTGCTGCTGGCAAAGAAGGAGGCCATGTTGAGTCCTCGTAGGTAGGAGCTCCTTAATATCTGACCGATTTCTTTCCTGGGGTAGAAGACGACACATGGAGAAGAGTGAGGGTAATACAATCAGACACAAAGCATTAAAGACTTCGGAGAGGTCGTTTGGGCAGTGAGAACAGTGCCCTGTGACACGTGTGGGTTAAACTGGATTCTGTATCCTTCCCTGTCTTGTCATTAATATGTGACAGCTGAAACACCGGCTGTACTCACCTTTTCGTTTCATTTGATTGCTTTATTCTTTGCTTTATTAAATATACAGAAGACAACGGCTTGTTGGATCTTCATTTATTCGCTCACTTCTTACACACTAGGAAACATCAGCAGTGCAGCAGCTTCTGTGTTCTATTAAATGTTCAGGTATTACAGAATAAAGCCTTACTTCCATACAGGTTTCTAATGTTTGAGGAGAGCAACAAGCTGACGGATCCTTTAAGAGGTTTCCTGGAAAGAACTGTGTGATGTGTTAACTGTAGGAGATGATGTATTAACAGGGCAACCAGTGTAAAGGATCATCATTAACAAAGAGGGGAAACTGCTGGGAAAGTTTAACAACAGTGAAAATGAACACCCCATTTTATTCCCTTTGTCCTATTCGTTACATTATTTGATCCTTACCGTCTCACTTCAGTAACCAGAGCGGAGAAGGGTTTCTCCCAGGCGTACATCTTGATGATCCGGATGCCAGACACCACTTCGTTCATGATACGGATTCTATCGTCTGTAAGCACTACTGTTTTGCTCCTGGAAACAGTCAAATCAATCAATACATAATGTTACTAATCTCTTTCTGGAGACAACATGTACTCCTCAGTTATCTGGTTCCCTACCTGAAGGTGCCAAAGAGCTTTCCAAACCAGGTCTGTACAGGCATCAGAAGGGCGATGGCTGCCACCCCTGCCAGACACGAGGGGCCGATCTCGTACCAAAGCAAAGCCATGATCACCACCGCCTGAAGAGGTCCCGCCCACAGGTAGTGCAGATTGACTGTGATCTGTGATTGACGGTTCATCATGAGCACAGTCCTACATGCTGCATTTGTTTTTACAGTTCTCAGGTCAGGGTTAAACATTTAATCAAGGTCAGCTGCAACACAGCAACATGCATACAGAAGGTTTGAGGATACGCTTCATGTTGGCGCACTTCTTTTAACCAATACCTACTCAACCTTTTAATGAACTACAGAAATAAAACTGACCAAGTCATTTAAAGTCACAAAACTGTGATTACTCCCAGCAACTAGCAGTCAAAGTCTCCAAGTTCAGCTTTCAGTTTGTTCCTAGCCTCAACCGTTTGCAGATGATTTGTTACCTTACCTCATCAAAACGATTGACGTCATTTGAAAGGACGTTCACAATTTGTCCGGTGGTTGTTTGCCCCATGGATTCACTGCTGAGACCCAGAGCCTGACGAGAGACGTGAGCAGCTTAAGACCAGGTCCAGACCCAGTTCATGGCTGAACCGTGTGGTCAGTGCGCAGTTTGTGGCAACATCTGCTGCAGTTTCACTGACCTTCTTGTAGATCATGTGGCACATGGCCACTCTAATCTTCATGCCCGTTCTTTGGACGTGATAGTAGTAGAGATGTTGGAGGATTGTCAGTCCAAAGGTGGAGAAGGACATCGCAGCAGCGTAGCCGTACACCATGGTAAGACTTCTCTGGTCGTTGGGGTTATAATTCTCAAAGTACAGGATTATTTCCCCCAAAAGAAGCGGCTGGATCACTTTAATTGCCTCCTTTATGGCAAAAGGACAAAATACAGTTACTATGCTCCACACAGAATCCACATCTCTTTACTTCACATAAAAAAGACAAACAATTCACTCACTTTGGGTGTTCCAATATATCTGAGAAAATGCCAGGCTTTAAATAGCCAGAACATACCAGTGAAAATGCAAACAACCCAGCCACTGCGTAGGACCTCCCATAGCACCTGATCAGGACTCGGCTGAGTTTTGGCTTCCGAAGTTCCTTTGTCGCCTTTTTAACTTCACGGTCCCAAAATCTGCAACAGACAACATGCAGCAGCCCATTTCTTCTGCACTGGAACGCTTAAACATAACTCCTTTGTCCTCATGTAACATTTAAATGAGTACATTGTTTAGAATCAGACTTAGTGAGATTCCCCTTTAAATCCATTTTACACCTCATTCTAGACTTGTATTACAGATGCATCACCTCTGTAGTTCCTCTCCCAGTATTTCACAGCGATCCTCTGGAAGAACTCTGTACATATCACTTTCCTGCAGCCTCCGCTTGTGGCCGAGGTTCATCAAAGGGGTCAACCAGCTGAAAGGGGCAGAAAGCAGGGAGGACCATATGAATCACGCTGCTATCGTTGTGTTGCTTGTTGTGTACTGGTCTACCAGACAGGTTAGATTAGTGCTGCACCTGACTCTCCATGTCAGGAACAGGGCAGGGCATGTGTGTATTCCTGTTTATAGGCTGATGACCTGGAGAGGCAGAGGGCTGTCACCACTCCTGGCACTATGAGCAACTAATGTGTTTGTGTCTGGTGCTTTACTAGCATGTAGGGGATCTCTCACACACACACACACACACACGTCTTAAAGTGCTGATTGTTCTTTAGCACACAGGTCATCTGGCGAGTCCTGGCATCACCATGTCTCCTACGTCCACAATGATCTTGCTCTTCAGTGAGATTCAGAATTACAAAGTGTCATTCCAGCATTATGTCCTGCAGGTTACAGGTGGAGCTACAGGAAACATTCCGAACGTATTCTTTCATCATTTTCACTTTATTACTGGTGAAACGCCCCTTTCAATATGCGACATGTCTTTCCAACGTGTATTTCATGTATCAACGGACTTTCACCTCGTTTCACCGACACGCAGCATGTGTATTACAAGCTCCTTCACACAGAGCATGTTGCCAGATCCAATACTGGGGCGGTAACTCACCACAAGAAGACCCGCGACACAAACCTGGCAGTCGCCAGCGGATTCAGTCTGTCCTCCTCCGTCACGGTCATTGTGGCATCCGTTCAGCCGGTAGCACCGAGCCTCCGCCTTTAGTGAAGACACGACTGTCCACAGGCTGCAGACACCTTCGACCCACCTCCTGAGTAGTTAACGAACATCACGTAAACCTGACACTCGGGCAGCGGCTCGGGTCTGGGTGCTTTTACACACGTTGTGGTTCAGAGGAAGAGAGACTCCAAAAAGTTCCAAACGAAAGTGAAAGAAGGAATGTTCGGAAACTATGTGGTGAGGCGTTTGAGTCACGAGGAATTCACAACGGACACCGTGGCTTCGATTATCGGTTGTTCACTGATCACTATCATTGATAGACTGCAACTCGTGTTTCTAAGTGGACCTAGATACTGTGTTCAGGTTGGCTGTCAAGGACCCCGATTATTATGACCTCTTTTATTTATTTATACATCACTACCATTGCTACATATATTACAAGTAATAGTGCCATTTATCAATAAGATTAACTATCCACATACTTTAACTTTCGTTACCGGTTCAACAGACTGCAACACCGAGCAGGGTTCTGACGTTTTCTAGACAGTTACGAGCAGCACCTGAAGGCAGCATCTGTGCAGCCTATGTTCAAAGTGGTCCTCACGTGCTACCGGCTGTTCCCGGGTGAAGCCACCTGGAGCGTGCCCCGGTCCTGCCGCCCGCCAGGCCCCGTTGCCTTCCTCACGTCATACCGGGTCAGAGGAGGGTGAGGAGTTACTGAACGAGTCCGGAACGAGCTGACAGGCTGGACCACAAGCTGAGGCTGGAATGGATCACTAATTACTGACGTGAACACTGAAGGCAGTTCATGCTGCTGTGGCTGAACGGGGTATTATGTCACAGCATTGGTGGACTTTGAAAGAAGTGGCTGAGGAATGTGGAAACATGCCGCCTGGACCACACACTTGTATGAAGCATGTCTGAATAGTAATGTAGATGTGGGGCCATGTCAGCAGATTCTGTTTAACACTGGGTTGACTCACTTATTCCTTTCTTTTGTCCTGTGGAAACATGAAGACGCTTTGAGGGTGAACTGGAGTTCATGGGGGGGGGGGGGGTATTTTGCTTTAGGGTACAGTTGCAGTACCACTCAGCCACCAGTAGAGGGAACTGAGCCCACGTACAAATGTTCATGCTTTCCTCTCCAGGATTCGTGATCCCAGACGTTTACAAGTTGTCAGTGGAGCCCAATATCAAATGTTCCATTCACTTTAACATACTGCTCACATTGTCTTAATGTTGCACCTCGGTCGTGATGGGACCACTGCCTTTCAGTCATTATTTCCGTTTGATTTGGGTATTCGGGGATCCGTGCTCACAACTCAACAATGCCGACAGCCCTGCAGCGTTCTCCAGAGGAAGCAGTCATTTCAAAGTTTACCTGAAGTTAGCATCGTTGACCAAGCTGTGCTGTGGAGTGCAAGAGTTCCTCATCCTGTTTCTATTGGCTGTCCGTATGCATGTCAGCAGCCGCTGCTGCATCCAGGGCCCCAGCTGCTGCTGTGTCACATCTTGTTTACACCAGGGGCCTGCGCTATGTTTGACCTAGTTGTTGAAAAGCCCAAGAGGCAAAGTCAAAAGCACACTACACATAAAAGTCATGGAGAAAACAAAGAAGCCATGTTGTAATAGACGTGAAGAATTGACTTTGTTTTTAAATTTTTTATGTTAAGTGCTGTAGTAAACATGTCAGTAACTACTGCAATAACTATGTAAAGGGGGGTGAGGCTGATGAACTGCTACACATTCATCTCAGGGTGTCAATAGAAAAGACTGATTCTTTCAGTTGAGCATGTTTTATTAGCTTGTGTCCATTACAATAGTAACCGGGGTCTTTGGATCACTCAATACTGTAGAATGTTAAATCAAGTAGAACAAATTATTTCTTTAAATTAAGCCCCCGTTGGCCAACATGAAGTCCAATGAAAGCTTGATAATCCCAGTGACAACATGCCAATATGAAAACCTAAAAGACAGTTTAGCGCCACATGAAGCTGCATCTGAACACAACATTGTGAGAGGTTTTGTAGCTGTATTCTGTAGGTTCAGTAAAATATTGATCTCTCATTAACACCCTGCCTCACACATGTGGACATCGACCTGTGAGGACCATCACAACTTAATGCCCAACTCCAACCCTTACCCTAAACCGAATTTAAACCCAATTCTATCCTGAACCTTAAACCCAAGTCTTCATTTTTAGACTCCCTGTCCCAGAGTGTGGATCACCCCAAACACCCCGACTTTCCCACAATGTCCTTACTCCCCATGTCTGTCTCACAAAGAGGCGTTCAAGTGTACACACACACGCCCAGTACAACCAATGTCTATTGAGCAGCTCGCTATAGCTGGAGCTACCTTCACAGTAGCTGGTGAGGTACAACAGGTTCTTTTAACTGATGTGAAGCAGTTTCCATTCAGTAAGAGTGTGGAGTCCAGGCAAAGAAGTGACCCATTTATCCTCCCAGCTGTGTGAAGTCCCACCTTCGATGTCCAACAGATGACACGCAGTGAGGAAGCTACCATCATTGGCTGCGTGAATCCTGAGTCACGTCTTCACTCGGGGGTAAACTGAGCAGTTCCTGGATCCTTTGCATGTCCTTATTGGTTTCCTCTGCCTCACAGCTGACATTCAGATCTCCAATCAAGTCATCCGTCAGCTGCAGACGCGCCGCCCTGAGGACGTGAAAGGAGGAGAGTGAATAAACAAGACAGAAATGTGGGTTTGCATTTGATACTTGGTGAAATATTTAACCGAATGAAAAAGTGATGGAATATTTCCGTCACCATTCTGCGAGTCGCAGCTCATACAGCTCCCTGCGCTCTCTCCTCCTCCTCTCTCTGGCACTCTCTCCAGCCAGCGACTGCATGCTGATGATCAGAGCACCGGTGGGAATCCTGAGCACAAGTTACTTTAGATTAGAGACATATAGATGTTACAGTATATTTGCATTAGAACACAAAACAGAAAATACACTCCACAGTAAACACTCTACACATTCACACTGGAGAAACTGGGAACACAAAAGCCTAAAATGTCCTGGTTCATCATTTTAAAACAAAGCATACAAGTCCTATCAAAGCAGCCATTTTATTGCATAAACCTTCCAAGTGGTTTGTCGTAACTATTTAGTGTCCAATTTCCCCTCAGTTGTCTATTACCTGGTGACACACTCCTTTGCAACCCCTCCAGGCCCACCCAAACCTCCCAGTCACACCTCCGCCACGTGTCCGGACAAGGGGACGGTTCTGGAGTGAGATCTGGAGCGTGATGTGCTTTCCGATTAGCTGCCTGCTTTCATTTCGCCCCCTTTGGCCCAGACTGCACCTGGCGTAGCCAGGGCCGGGGCTGTTTGCACACATCAAATGCTCCAGGTGGCTGTTGCCTCAGGCAGACAGTGAGAGGGAAATGAGGAGGTGGAGGCCGTGCTAGTATGGAGCCAACAGGAGAACAGACCAGGGCTGAGCCAACGCAGAGCTGATGATCACAGAGACAATCCAAACCAGCCCCTCCAGTCTGTTAAACCATCAAACACCTCACACTCAATCTCCATTATACAATCAAATTCAAATGTGCTCTTGGCTCCGTGCACTCAGCTTGGAGTGGAACGTGTGAAAAGCGGGACGCAGAGAGAAGAGAGGACTGAGGAGACAGAGTGAAGCCCGAGTCCAGATCAGACCACGATAGATGGAGATGAGAGGCGGCGGGAATAACAGACAGTAGAAATGGAGAAAGGCAGCTGCTGCCTTGGCCTGCCTCCTTGCTCTTGTACCCAAAACATGGCCCTCTGCAGTGCACATGAGTCCCTCTGGCACCGTGAACAGAGTTGGGGTGGGGGGTGGGGGGGGGGTGTTCAGCTGGACGACAGAGGGTTGCTTGGAGGAGCGCAGCTGGCTGCCAGAGTGCTCACTGCTCTCGAGTACGCGGGCACGAATATCGACACACACACACACACACACACACACACCCCCCTTTTAAAAGAAACGCAGATCAGCTCCTGAAACTGCTACAGGCCAGGAACTAGTGGGAAAGTAGGACTGTTAGTGTGATCAATGGATGGGCACTTACCCCAGCACTGCTCCGATGATTGTCCCTGCCACCAGCCCTCCCAGGCCCAGGTTCAGTCTGAAAAGGCCTCCAGTAACAGCTGCGCACACACACACACACACACACACACACACACAATATAAAAATCACACGTTCTGAACAGTACATTTATGAGTAACCTGGAATGTATTCCTTATTTTATGGGCTTTTGTATGCCTTTATTTATACAGCTGCAGTAGAGAGATGACAGGGAATGAGGGGACCACCACAGCAAGTGCTCAGCAACAGAAACGTAATATCAGATCTCTTATATGTTCATATGATGTTCACTCCAGCTGCAAGAGGACCGCAGAGAAGCTGCAGGACAGGTGACACTTTAAACATTTACATTTTAAAATCTCTTTTTTAAGTCAGACCTCATCATAAAGGCAGCATTGAGGCTGCACATAAAACTGCAGGCAGGCACAGACAGTACACAGCAACAGCAGGAGTGAAGTGTGGAGCTGCTCACTACAAACAGAGTTTGTCTGGAAATGTATGACTGAAGTCGTCTTGTTGTGACCCAGTAAGCTCACTCAGTTGGATAAGTGGACAAATAAAGGGTTAAAAAGAGAATCTGATCAGACCATGTGACTCACCTCCAGCTGCAGCATAATGGCTGAGGGTATTCTGGTCTCTGTACACAGACAGCCCCGTGCTGACAGAGCTAGAGACAAGGGAACAGACAGACCAACGATGGATGGAAAGAAAAAAGATTTAAGTAATTAACACACAATCTAATATGAATATTCTGCTCAGCTGTACTACAACAGAACAGTTACTGTTAGAGCTAACACCACATGTGTTGTTCGCTCAGAGCCTGTAACATTCCATCGGATGGACAATAACAACTAATAATAATCAACTGCAACTTTTCAGCCCTGGAAAAACAGTCTGACTTCACTTGCGTTAAACTTGTAGTAAAGTAAAATATCTGAATCTAATGTAACGTCTTTGCAATTCAACTTAAATACCTCCTTTGTAAAAAGGTCCCTCACGTGTAATAATCAAGTTGAACTGTAAATCTAATGAAGTGGTCTGGTGTAATCCAGTGTTTGCTTACTTGAACAAGGTGACAAAAGCAGCCACTCTCCAGCTCCATCTCCATCCGTACCTCACAAAACCCCGGATAGCTGCATTATGGGCCGAGCGCTGATTTAGACAGGAAGGACACACGACCATCAGGTTACTGCAGCAGTAATACCATGAAGCGGTCACATCACAGTTCTCTCAGTAGTGCTTTTCTACAGGAACAGTCATTTACAGCACATGGTATCACTTTCTAATCACAATGCTAACTGACCAGCATCCTGGAGAATCAGTTAGTATAACTTCACTCCCATATTGTGACCTTCAGTCCTCTGCTAGTGTTCAGTTACCCAGCGACAGCGTTCATGGTACATGTACACTTATCTGCCATTCACCCACTTACCACTGCTTCCACTCTGCTGGTGTACATTTCTGCCTGGCTCACTTGGATATACTTCTGCCTGGCATGGCGAGCTGCAGGCAGGCCTCCGTAGATCCAGCCTGCCAGTGCAGCGACGCCGCCGCTCTTTATCACGTTATTCAGCTCCTCTGGGTGCCGCTGGGTCGCACTGCAGGGAGGAAACAAACGTGCCACTTACTCACAGCTTTACACACCATCACAAGAACCAACCGACAAAATGAACTTACTGAAGTTTTGTGCTTAGATTCTTAAATTCACAAACAACTTTACCAACTATTGATTAATTCAATACTGTTGTTCACTACTGTTTGTTTGATATTGAAACACCACTTTCTGTTGAAAATCAAGCATTTCTCAAGAAATATACAGTGCGAGTCAAACTTAAATGGAAGGTGTCCAAACGTTTGACTGGTACAGTACATTAATTCAAGCATATTCCTAACCTGGAAAAGATAATGGTTAAAATTAATCATTTTCCAGACTTTCAAGACTTTGTACGAACCATGGCAACAAGACACCAAACTAAATAGATGCAGAAACAGTGTTCAAAAGATTTAGGATAAAACTTTTTAGAGAGCAATGTGATAAAAAGGGGAGAAAGTGGAAAAGATGGAAAGTCAAGAAGGAATAAGAACACCAACTCTCTGTCAAAGAGTTCCTTAATACGGCCCCATCCTGTGTCTGGGAATTCTGGCTTGCCCATGATGCTTGGCATGGTGCTGGGAGAGGGGATGGGCACTGGAGCAGGACTGGTGGAGGTGGAGGAGGAAGAGGGCATCTGTGCAGGCTGGGCAGCAGCCACATCAGCTGCGTGGACCCTGGGGAGCAGGAAGCAGAAGGAAGGAGGCCTGGCGCTCTGGATGAGGCCCTGCAGTAGGCCGGTGCTCAGCGAGCCCCGAGGGGCTGAATCTGCCCGTCGTCTCTGCAGGGCGAAGCCCGTTTTGGGCAGCTCTGGATGCATCACGCCTCAGCTGGCATTAGGCTGCAGCAGAGAGGCAAAAACACATGGGTTGGGAGGTTGCACTCACTGCCTCGACTGAAGCTCCATCCTCAAAATAAATAGCCTTGAGGCAAATGAAATCCCGACAGGGCTATGCTCCAACACAGCAGCTGTTAAATGCTGCAGTCCTATCAAAACATGCAGCGCGCACAAGCAGACTTTCTGGGAAAACATTTCTTTCTCCAGTTCAGAAAGAGCTTTTATTGTACGGCTGGGACCCTCAGGTCTTCTGAGCAGGGCCTGTTGGCTGGTCCAGATCCATACAGAGGGTCACCATCTTTACACATCTGTCTCAACCCCCCAATGAAATAATGTGATCATCTCGGTCCTGTTTATTTTATATTACCAAAATAAAAAATGCATTTTTGGTTGAAGGGATAAGACTTATTTCAATGTGCACCATGTTGCATACATCTATATTTATTGAAACACATCCTCATTGTAGTTTCAGTGATGATCACAGAAAAGTTGATTAACCAAAAAAATGACAAACTCAATCCAATTACGTTTTACACCATTACATTTCTGATAATCGATTGTTTTATACACTTGTCCAGTCCAGACACCAACATTGCTGCTCACAAATGTAATAATTTACTTTAGTTTCATTTAAAAATGTAACAGGGTTTCCCCAGCTTCTCAAGCTAAGTTAGAGACGGTACATGACTTTGACAGCGTTCGACTTGTATTAACTTCAAATGGGCATTTGTCAATACCTGTTAACTTTTAGAATCCACTTGTAATTGACTGAATATTTAAAGTATTGTTGATAATAGAAATAGTCACCTGCAGCCTGGCTAATGTGTTGAAAGGCGTCAGTTAACTTGTCCTCAATCAGCTTGATGTCGTACACCTGTGCGGTCAGGCTGACTTTCCAGCGCTGTTAGCTAGGCTAACATCTCACCACGTTATTTCTCAAACGACACTTAACTACCTGACATTAGAATTGTCCGTAACAGGGTGAAATAAAAAAGGGTATACATTTCAGTCGTCTGTTTACATGCCTTTGTCATAAAAAAACCCTACAGAATAAACGTAAATCATGTGTAATGGGAACAGCCGCTAGCATGCTATTAGCCTCCGTCATAGCACAAGGAAAAAGCAACCTTACCAGCAAGCGGCGCACAATTCCCCAACAATGAGCATTTGTTTTATGAAGCTGCACAATCCTGTTTAATGCACACCATTTCTAGTTAGTGTCATTTCTTTTTTTCTATTATTGCCCTTCTGCCTGTGTCTCTGAGCATAGCGTTCCTTTAGCCTACTGTTCCGACCTTTGACCTCGGCAAGAGAATACAGTGCCACAAATCAGACGTGAAGACAGCGCCGCCCGTCGGTGGAGGACCGGGCATTACGCTGCATGTGCACTACTTCTAGTGGGAAAGAGTATTACTGAACAGAACTGATTTGAGGAACTCAGTACTTTGCATTTACTAACAGTACGTGCTGATCATTTCTACTAATGCTTATTGCAGCTGTTTACAAAACTGAACATGTAAAAACACTGACAAGTCAAGAAGTCAAAAACCTCCAGGATGTTTCAAGAACCAATCAGTTTACTGGCAGAAAAACACAAATGCTGAACGTCACAATCTGACCAGGCACGGGATCACAGCTTTTGGGTCAAATCTACATACTAGAAACGGACCATCTTTAACAGAGTGAATACTTCAACATATTCAGCACCTATACGTCACCTGTCACCTCGTAACACCTTTTCAAAACAAGCATTTCTTGGAAACTCCACACGTCAAAGTACAACTCTAAAGTCATTATTGCCTACTGGTGGCACTAAGTGTGGAATTTAGAATGTTGACTGAATAATTATTGTGCTTTCAAGTAATTCAACTTATGGCACAGCCAATTTAGATGCACACATTGACAACACTGTCGCAATAAACATGTAAATCAGGGGTCTCAAACTCGCGGCCTGCGGGCCAATTGCGGCATGACTTATATGCACCGAGAAATTTGCGGTGCACAAGGAGTACACCATCAGACGTCATTATTTAACGAGACATGCTGAGGAGTATGCAAAATACCAGGGAGATGAGCGAGAGGCCCGGGTCGCCAAACTTAAAACATGTCTACTAAGGCAACAAGATTTTATCAAGAAAGAAAGAAACAAAGAGAGTGATGCAGCAGTCGAAGCTAGCTACGTGGTGAGTGAGATGATTGCTAAAGCAGGAAAGCCATTCAAAGACGGCGAGTTCATCAACAAGTGCATGT
>JAVQJD010087468.1:0-20749 GCA_036023655.1 Nannoperca australis
GCGTCTGGGTTTCAGACAAGTGGCTCTCAGAGAAAAGAGGAACGCTACTGTCGTCGCTAGGCAACCGTGAGCCGCTCCGGCCAAAAGAGCGCGTGGGCAGGAACACGTTTGATGAGCTATCAGTCAAAAGTATGTTTTACCGAGATAGATCTAAGGGTGTAATGCATCATGGCACTGGTGAGAAACAAACAAACAAACAAACAAACAAACAGGAAGAACAAACATGGAGCCACGACAAGGATGGATGCATGGGATCATTAACTCAGAGAATAACCATACACATTTTTGTAACCATTGTTTTGAGCTTGTAAATTGTTTTTGCATCGATTATTTCAACATAAAAAAACAGATGAAACTAATTTAAATAAAACAAGGCCACAACTAACACAAAAAATACCCCAAATACACACAGCATTTAAAGACTAGTATATAGGGAAATGTGGTGATCAAAAGCATGAAAAATAAAACATTTACAGTTACAATTAGACATGCGTCTGGCAAACGACAAGAATTCAACAGTTTTAATGTTCAAAAGGAGAATGGGACAGCAGATCTGACATCAGTCACTCCAAACTCAGTAATTACTGATGGTCCCTGTAAATAGCGAAAAGTCACTTAGCAGAATTTATTGTGATTAGGTCTGAAACGGAGATATAGAGTTGACATGAAGGATGACTTAAAAGAAGGCCCTTCAATTTGCTGGAAGGCCAGAAGGAGAGGCAAAGGAGATGGCAAGGATGACTTTCCCTGTCAGCAAATTTAATGGCAGTCACCAGGGATGCACTGCTATGTGTGCTACTAATTGGGCCTTCGTAACAATTAACCATGAATTACTCATTATAGTACGTGTCTGTGATGAAGCCCTGTATGCAAAAGTGACCAAATTATGTATTCTGTAGCTGCTGTGAATGCCCAAAATAAAAACCTCCCCTCAACACACACAGACACAGTAGAAGTACTAGCTGGAGTATACTATATATTGAGCGCTCTGCATTTAAATTGTGTAAACATTTCTACCGAAAAAAGACCCTCTCTTATATTTTTCCCTGCCGACAAGTTTACGTTATCATACTAATCGCGTTTGAACAGCTGCAATTTGCTTTGGTTGAACAAAGGCATTCTAACTAGGTTTTAATTAAGTGTTCCTAATGACCTTAAGGAGATTAGAGGTTCGCCTTCTAATCAATACCAGGCAGAGAGGAGCAAAGGGAGGGGGGAGGAGGAGAGGGGAGGTGGCTAGGGGCTAGGATAGAGGTAGGGAGGAAAGGGGCGGAGAAGGTAAAAAAAAAAAAAGAGAAAGCAAAAGAGCAAAGGAGAGAAGAGGAAGTGGGAGGTGGTGGAAGGTGGAGAATGAAACTGAATAAAGAGAGGAAGGAAGGAGAAACTGGATAGTGGTTGTTGAATAAGTTGTTAAATAAATGTCATAATCGTATCTACATATACATTAGATAAATAAAAGAAAAAAGAGTCATGATGGCAGACATGAGATTTACCTGGCTTTCTTCAGTACACAGCGGAACGATAATGTGTTTTTAATGCTTAAAGGCGTCAAGAAGAATTAGCTAATGATGGTCAGGGGTAGCCTGTGCTTCTCTACACAAGCAAACATTCACATACAAAGCACGACCATTTACTCCGAACCTTCTCTTTTGGCATCCCTCATCATGTGTTCCTCCTTTTGTTTCTTCCTTCACCTCTCAGAGGGTGAAATCATACCACTGTGTCAGATAGGCTGTGATCATCAAGAGCTTTGTTAGTCCAGAAGAGTTTCTCTTATCCTCTCCTCATAAGACATTTGCATAGATTTGCACAGAGTGTGTCCACATGACAGAGAATCTAGTCATACATTGATTGTACTAATTTATTCAGCCAGGCGCATTCAATTCCAGAGATTGAAGTGCTATCACACAAACGGGATTAAAACAGGATGACGATCGCACAATTAATATGGTCTCATTTTCTAAATTACTTATGTATGACTTATATTTGGCTAAATTGTGTTTGCTGGTCTAATAACATTAAGGGTAATATGGTAAATGTAGGCTGTAAATGTACCGTCTCTCTGAGTCTCCAGAGCAGCATGAATATGTATGGAGACATCCTTGGCCTCGCTGCTGATTAGGAAAAGTGGAATAAATTGATGGTCGGGCTCTGTGTTTTTTTTTTTTTTGCAAAATACAATATTAGGTTGTCCATATGGAAATATTTCACCCCCACGCGCATGCACACACACACAAACACACACACACACACACACACACACACACACACACACACACACACACATCTATTTTAGGCCTGATGCATTCAAGAGAAATGTTAACTCCTGAATAATAGCATGGTGAGTTCATGCTCATCATCTGGCTGCCACTGATTTCAATTTCATTGTGTGCACATGCCTGTGTGCATGTGTTTTAGCGTGCATACATATGCGCATGAGCATATAGGTTAAAGGTGCATTGTGAAGGTTTTAAAAGTTTTGTTTAAATTCAGTGTTTCTCACCAAACAAACGTATTGTGTGTTTCTTTGATCTCAAGGATTGACGCTGGGACATGTAAGTTCTCGTCGACATGTGCACAAACAAAACTGTAAAAACTTTGCTCCAGAGCACAACTGGTGGTCAAAAACTTCATAGGGTACCTCTGAATAACAACAACACCAACATTATACACATTTGTTTTGTTAAAATGATTTTATACTCAGAAAAGAGAGGATATGTGGGGGAAGTATAAAGAGAAGGTGTACACAGCAAAACTTATATGTCATTTTGTCGTCACTACCCAGGCTATAAGGCCACAATAATAATCAAGAGCCCAACACCGTGGCTGAAAAAGCTGAAGATAGTTTGGCAGAGCCTTTGAATGCAGCATCACGAAAGCTGCTAGATGCTGGCATCCAAAACTTTCCAGCTCAGTAACTTCCCTCCAGTCAATAATGTTTTTTTGTTTGTTTCACAGGATTTTTATGAGAGAGGGAAAAGGAAGATGTTTCCAAATGTAATACAGTAGCTTGCATCAAATGTGCAAATACATCAACTCTCCGAAACACTAAAGCAACATGTAAAGTTGCCAGCTGTGCTGGTATGACGGAAATGTATTTTGCTGCGCTGGTGTAAGGTTTATTTAGGCTAGCTCTTCCATTTTCCTCTGCCACTTGCGTCATCCTGCGGTCTATACTCTATTTTGGTCACTTTTGTCCTCCACTCATACTCCTCTCCCACACAGCCCTTCATTCACTCTATTCCCTTCTCCCCTCCCCATGCCCTCAATCACTCTTTTCTAAATGTCCTCTTCTTTCTTGTCCTTGTTTTATGCAGTATTTTCTATAAATAGATACTATATTTATATTTTAATCCATGTTCATCATTTATCCTCCTTCGCTCTAAATGAAATGCACCAGAAACTAGATATAAAAACAATTTGGCTTTTCCCAGGCTTTTCAGATTTGATACCCTTAAGTCACAGGGTCCATATTGTGTGTGTGTCTGTGTGTGTGTGTGTGTGTGTGTGTGTGTGTGTGTGTGTGTGCGTGCGCACTGACTGCCCCCCATTGGGGTTGAGGCCAGTGACACCCTCAGGGCTGTGCCGTCCAATCCCCTCCATGCTGTGTTTCTATAGGATTGAATTAACCTCCTGCCTCTCTTGACAATGCACATACACATAATCATCCAGCCTCTCTCTCTCTTTTCCACACACCCACACACACCCACCCACCCACACCCACACCCACACACACACACACACACACACACACACACACACACACACACACACACACACACTTTGTCTATGCCAATCACCTTTCCCCTGTCAAGGCTATATTATTAGCTTGGGGCACTTCAGCTATTATCACTTAGATTCTCCCATGGGAATCAACCCACTAAATGCACAGCATTTGTTTATTTATTTCCTGGCTGCATAGGCACAACAATAGGTGTAGTGCAAAATTAAATATTAAAAGTTTTGCTTTCTGTAAAACTGCTGCATTGAATGATCCCTGACCGTGGGAAGCTTAATGCAGAGAAATAGAGACTGCAAAAAAAAAAACACTCCAAACTTATATCTAAGTCACTCTCTTGTATTAAACACTTTGCCTTCAGCCAGTCTGTGTTCACTTATAAGCTGAATCTTGGGTTTTACTACTTTGAGTTGGAAAAATTCATCATAATGTCATATTCCCAAATAAAAAGTAAAGCAGGTTTTCTCAAATGTCAGTTTCTGTGTGGCTTCTCAGACAGTAAACTATCACTTTCATAAGATTTTATGCTTTTTAAATCAATCAACATACAAATAAATTAACATTAGCTGGTTAAAACTGGGAATGACATATTTCCTGTGTTTCCATAAACCTCTGACTGTAAACAAATACACTAAACCATTTTGGAACAATTAATGCCATCTTTTCCCTACATGGCAACTGAACCACACAGCACTGTTAAGATATGATTAAGTTTAGGTCCGGTTTAAGAGTAACTTAATTCTAGGCTAAGAAGCAGCATTTCACTGCCTTCTCCAGTTGAAAGTTTGGTGGTCACAAATGTGCTCTGTCGCATCAGGAACTACACCCAGCAGTAATGTCACAGTAGCCTCAATCACCCCCAAATACAATTCTTCATCACTGTAGCAAAGTATAAAGTTAAACCACTACAGGTTAGCAAAAACTAGATATTTAGCAAGCGTAAAGTTGCCCTTTAAGGTTTAAGAAATAGTATTGATATTTTAAAGATAATGATGGTTGGTCTGTGGTGGGACACCATCTCTAGTCTCCCTTAAGTCAGATCCCATTCACTGCCCCAATCTCCACAACTTTATTTTCTGCCTTTTTGAATAAAACAATCATTGGAACTAAAAATTGAGATATTTTACATATTAGTTTTTCACAAAAGTGATAAATGAGAATAAATGTTAATTATTTAATTACAGCACAAGGCAGCCAAGTGTCAAAGCCAGAGAAAGCAGTCCAAACAGGCAAACAAATCCAAGCAGCAGGCAGAAAATCCAAACTAATAATAAAATAAAAAAAAACATCAGGAAAGGTAAAAAAAATAGGCAGGTAAGAGATTTGGGCTTAAGATGACAGAGGATAACAGGCAAAGACATGAGGCGCATGGCAACTTTAACAAACTGGCAGGGAACATGTGGAAAAGGGACGGTTTAATATCTGCTGGAAAGTGGGAACAGGAGAGCAGGTGGGCGGGGATGGTCAGGTGACTGGGGCTGGTGGGAAAGCGGTTACTGCAGGACAAGAGGGAGACTGAGATGGCAGAGACAAGTGGAAAAATCAGAGGGCATCTGGTGGACAGGTAGAGAACGGCAATGGTTGGGTTTGGGAAAGCGGGAATGTGGCTGGAGAGAGAAACAGGATGTGACAGTAACACAACATTAAAATAGTACTTGTATACATAAGCTGTTGTGTTGAGTAATGGGATTCATTGTGTCAGTGTACACTGTGTAGTTGTTGCAGTACAGCTGGAATAGCATCGTGTTCCATTGTTATTTGTTTCAGTCGTATACCAGTACTATTAATGTATTGTGTATTATACACGTTAAAATAAAAATGTATTCTTTATTCAAAAATCTTGCAGTATTTATAAAAATGCATACTTTTGCTCAGGACTTTTGTGTCTCGACACACTGTAAATATAGATGAGTTAGTGAAGTAGTTTGCGCTTTAAATACTGACACGTGTTTTGTAACATACATACCGGCCCCAGTAAGCTCTAATTGGTTTTCCGAGGAAAAGTGGCTGCTGCATATCAAACCTTCCAGCAATTTATGGGCCACTAGTGGGTGATTTTAAGTGCCACTAATTCACTGGCCAGTGACACATCACACTATTTATTAAAGTACACTAACTTAATGAATGGCCCATAGAATGGAGAGTTAAAACATTTACTGTCCTAATAGAGAGATAGAGCGCAATAGACACAGAAAGAGGAAGGGAAGGGGAAGAGAGAGAGAGGGAAAGAGAGAGAAGAGAGTGAGAAGAAATGGCCCATCGTATAGAGTTAAGACGTTAAAAGTGCAAATAGACAGCTGACCCTCTTATAGCTCGCACATGCAGCTCAGAAGCGCGCAGCCACCTAAGCCACTTTACACCCCTGTGAGATAGAGGGATGGGGGTCTGAATGGGAAACGAGAGAGGAAAGGGTGGAGAATGGGATGACACAAGAGGATGGGATGTTGGGGAAATGGAAAGAGGTGATTGATAGAAGTGGGGCAAGTGAGCACAGGTGATTTATACTTATAGTGAATAAGATGGAAAAACAGTGAATGACTAAAAGAATGGACGAAAGATCAACGAATGAACGAGAGACAGTGTATAAAGAGAAAAAGAGACAAAGAGTGAAAGAGGGGGGGAACATAGAAGAAGTAAATCATTGCGGGTTTACACAAAGGAGGGGCCATAAATTACAAACAGGGCCTGTTAGTTAGCATGTAAGCTAATAGGCCATATGCAGTTTAATGGAGAGAGGATCAATGGAAAGTGTGACGTGGGAGAAAGGAAAGTTAATCTTTATATCTGTCATGCTTTCTTCTTTTTAGAAAATGACTTGCTGTCTTGATAGAAACAAAGAGACAGAAATAGTAAAAATGGAAAAAAGTCCAGAGGGTGATTTTTTAAAGTAATTAGATGGATTTGATCACACATCATGTATTTTCAAATTTATGTTATATATTTCATTTGTCTTTGTCTCCATCTATGCCCATATTTTTGCACTAGTTCGTTTGTCACAGTATACTGTGTTACCGTCCTAATGTGTGTTTTAGTGTGTGTGTGTGTGTGTCAAGGGAGCTAGATGCTGTGAAAGGCCATTACCACCGTGAGTCTATGTCACTAGGCCTGTGAAACCCAAGGGAACAAGACCACTGATACAAAGGGATACAGGGATAAGACACACACACACACACACACACACACAC
Organism: Nannoperca australis; assembly: GCA_036023655.1. Taxonomy (NCBI): domain Eukaryota; kingdom Metazoa; phylum Chordata; class Actinopteri; order Centrarchiformes; family Percichthyidae; genus Nannoperca; species Nannoperca australis. The sequence goes on from JAVQJD010087468.1 coordinate 6,925, forward strand.
AGGCACATAGAAATTTAGACACATCCAAATAGAGCTGACATATGACCACATGTGGACCCCACAAGATTGTAAAATTATAAATCACACATGCCAAAATGGATACACAACCTCCCGCACATAGATATAAATATATAGATATATGTATATGTATATCTATATATATAGATATATGCACTGTATATATCTATATATACACAGAAGGAGGTTAAACAGCCCTAAAATAGGCCTTTGAAACACCATCAGTGTGAAGCTGCCACACATTAGCACTTTACAGGTCACAGCACCTAAAACAGATATGGTCACCCTTGGAGACTGACCCTATTTGTCACCATATTAGGAGGAGAAAATCACCTCCAGACATTCTCCCAAACCCAATAAGAACTGCCTTGAAATGAAATGTTAGAAAACTGATTTTCTTCACCCAGAACTAGAAAGGAGCTACATTGTCTGTTTTTGTTTTGATGCTAAAGTATTGCATTGTGTGCCCCCGCTGATAACAGGCTGTAATCATTGTTTATTTTCAAATGTCAATGTCATGTCTTTAGCAACAGACTGGATGCGACAAAGGATTCTTCTTGTCATCTGTGACAAACCAGAGGAAATCAATGGCAAGTGCATCTCTAAACACCTCAGTCTAGTGCTTGCCTTATATTTGAGCCTTATTCTTTCTGTTGTTTAGTATACTGTTGATTTTGAAGATTGATTTACGTGTTCTTACTCTTCTCTCTTAGTTGCTAACGGTCTACATAGAAATTCAAACTGTCACAATGAACATTTCAGATTTGGACAATTACAGACAAATGAAGAAAATTAAGATCATACATGGCAGTGAAATTAAACTGTGCTGCTTGTTGCTACATTTAGCATGTTGTACATAAGTAAATCACTACAAAGCAACGAGATTCCATGAGAAACGTTAGATGAGGTTGAACGGTGCTCACAGTTCATCGCATGTCCACCACCTAGCATATCTACCAGCACTGATGTAAACAGCTAATTGTTCTGTACTGACCTGCCAAAGTTAAGTAAAGTGCTAAAAACTGATCATGTGAATTGGTTTCCACCCACGCACGTCCAGAGAAAGTAGTGTAGCTTACTTCAGGAGCCCATGCACGACAATATCACTGAGGGCAGACTAACTTAAGTTTGCAAACTGGTTTCAGTGACCAAAGGTGCCTGTGTGCACGTGTTGCTGTTTGTAAACCTGAATTACTCAATGTCACCTCAAATCCTGTCCACTTGCTCATCAAAGCTGACATTTCCATCAATTCGAACACCTCTCTTGTCAATGAATTTTCTTTGGAAGTTTACCCTCATTTATGGTAAATGAATGTAATGGAGTCATGTGAATAGAAAAATGTCTCATCATTGGATTTGGATTCATTAAATTGTGAAAATATTGGTAAAATTCAACACTTCATATCTGTGAGGCAGTTTCTACGACTGTGTAGACTAATGGTGCCATTAGGTGTTATGGGAAGCTATAACTGCGTGTCATTGATAGAACAGTGAAACTTTATGCATGTAAATGGAGAATGAAATGGGGCCGAAAGATTTACCCTGAGGGACCCCCAAAATAATAGTCTGCGATTAATAAATTGGCTATAGTGACTGGTAATGCTTTATCAGATGGCTGGGTTTTAAACCACTGAAAAACCCAGCTCATCACAATTATCAACAGTGACAGATCAGGGTTATATCAGCATTTAAGTTAAACAGTCACAAAAGGCTGTGTCATTCATTAGTTTGCTATGGCGAGCAGAGTAGAATAGACCTGTGCTGACTGGGATTTTCTTGTATACAAAACACGATACAACCAATTTTAATACAGAGATTTGAGAAATTGAAAAATGAGTAAAAAGAATCAACAGAGAAATACAGCAGGAGGAGATTATGTGAGAAAAGAAGAGATAGCAGAGGAGCAAGATAAAGAGGTGAAAGAGAGACATAGATAGGAGAGATGTAGATGAAGTCAGAAGGTGGAGGAGGAGAAGAGAGGAGTTAAGTTGGCCATTAGCGATGCGGCATGTGGAGCCCACTCTTACATGCGTTCCACAAGGTTAACGATAAGAGCCCCTCAGCAGCTGAAATGCTCAAGTAGCTTTTATCGTATCATAATAATGAATCAAAGATAAAATAAAATAAATGAACTCCAAAAGGCAAGCAAGTAAAATAAAACGTATGTGCAGAGGGCCGGGTGACCAGGCAACAACCCAAATAGAAAAGAGAGAGAGAAACTGTAGCAAAGGAGAAGGTATAAAAAAAAAGGAATAAAAGTCTCGCTCTCTTTCAGCTAATATCTTCTTATGTCATCTGGTTGAAAAATATTTGCCTGCGGGTCAGGGCTCCCCCTGTTAGAAAAAGGCTTCTTAAAACGCTTCACGGCTCTCTGCTACATTAAATATCTGGCCTCTGCATCCCATTTACTGCTGCTGGCTATTAGGGGACAGAGAGAGAGAGAGAGAGAGAGAGAGAGAGAGAGAGAGAGAGAGAGAGAGAGAGAGAAATGGGGAAGCATGTGAGGTTGACAGAGCAAGAGGTAACAGAGTAAAAGAAAAAAGGGGGACATGAAGCGATGGAGAAACAGCAAGAAAGAAAACAATAGTAAAGAAGAGCAGAGGCTAAATATTTTTCAGTTAATAAACCAGAGAAGGAAAGGATAATAGAATAACAAAATCTCTGTTTATTTGTTTTCTAGACATGTTTGTTTATGCGTTTGTAAAGGTCTCTTCTTTTTAATGTTGTACACAGTATGTCTGACATCAGTGTGTGTGTTTAGTGCCCTTGGCAAGAGCAGATCTGGCCCCTCAGAATGGACAGTAGTTAGCCACCCACCGGAGCAAGCTGTTACCACTTCCTTTCCCCTCCTTCTCCTCCCATCCTCCCCTTCCCTCGTCCCTCTCATTATTTCCTTTCATTCTTCGCTGTTTTATTTTACTTTACACGAAAAGATGGACTGCACAATAGGAGTATGCCAGTAGCCTAGTTCACGTTGAAGTCCATGTTTAAATGCTCTAGACTGATGAATAAATTGGTATTTAGCAAAGAAATGATACACACCTTGGCAGCCACAGCTCTAGCACCTTTTAGCAAGTCAATAACATGTATTATAAAGCACTTGAACACTGAAACAAAAATGTTATGGACTGTGCATTTCTTGGCCTTCTTTGCTGTGCAAAAGTTTAAGCAGCTATTCCTTTTCAGTGAAGTATAGTAGGCATAAACATGTAGCCAGTGAAGTTCCCTCCTGTGCTCCTGACCTGGTAGGGACTGTCCCAATTACAATCAAACATGCTTGATATTTTTGTCCTGTAGTTGGACTATTTAAACAAAGGGAGTTCTCATTTGGGCCAATCAAAGACACTGTCTACCAGGCTTACTTTAGATAACATTGAGTGAGACAATTTATGCCAGGTAACAGTCAATGTCAGTCAATGCTTCATGACAGAGAGATTGTTCCAAGCTCTAAGTGGGTGTTCAGACAGAAAACAGCCCTGCATTACAACAACGCAAAAAGAAGCAGCTTTGGTTGGGACGAGTTGCTTCATGTACCGTGACACATGAAATACAACCCAGGAAGTCTAGTTTGAATAACAGATCCATGAGTCTGACTTAACAGAAAACAGAATTTTACACTGGATAGTTATTACAGCTGCAATTATTTTATCTTTAATCATCAGGTAGAGAGTAGAAAGTCAACATTCAAGTTCAAAGTAAAGTAAACACGCTTGCACGCATTTGACTGGCAAACGCAACGTCTTGCTGGATGATGCAGATTCAGCTTTTTCAGCCAGACAAACCTGTGTTTTTTGCTGGACTGTCTGAATTACTGTCTGTCTGAACGCGGTGTAATGATAATCTTGTGAAGTAAAGCGCTGCTGGAAACTAGGATGCATGCTCGGTGAACTGATTTTTAAAATGATGTTTCTGTAATTACCACTCCAAAAGAAAACACACGCGTATTGGAAAAACAACAGAATGTGTGTAAAAATCAGAGACAAAAGACAGGTATCAAAACTGGAAGCCTGGTTTTAATTGATATTGCTCTACTGTAATAATCCTGAAAGGCATAGTCTGGAGTAACACATGTAATGTTTCAACCCATAGTAGTTTAAGTTACAGAATAATAGGTCTCTCTTTTTGCATTGAACAATATATACAATGTGAAATAAATACATTTACACAAATGGACATTATTGTTGGAGCACACTTGTATGATACACGTCACAAAAATATACAGGTTATTGTTTCTTTTTTTTTTTTTTTTTTTTTTCATTTACTGATGTGAAGCACATCTAAAATCTACAGACATGTTTTTAATAACACTACAGGGTCTTCTCTCTTACACAACTCTTCTCCACCACACAAGGGTCCTTTTTTATCTTTAAATATCCTTTGTATCCAAATGTGTCATCTTTCTCTCTCCCTTGAATATTCTTTTCACATTTGCAAATTCAGACTGCAGGGTTAGCTGCAGCACAAGTGGCAGTTACATTTGGGGATTAAATACAACTAAATGACTAAACACTGTAGAGCTGTAGATAGACACAGTTTGGCCGTAGCAGATTTTAGGGGCAGCCATGGTAGATGGACAATCCTGCTTTGTCGCTATGTCTAAGTAACTTTCTGTTCCAGCTAAACTATTGTTACACTGAGTATTTGCAGCTAATGGATCTAAGTTCCAGATGAGGGCGATAACATGGTGCCCAAAGTGCAAACCAGGTCAAACTCTATCTGTGGCTCTGCAAAAACCCAGACAGTCCTTTCTTCCAACACTCCTCATAGAAAATACCTGTTTGGTTTGTTGTAATTTATGTGGTTTTAACACTAACTGCAGAATCATTTGATTAGCTTCGACAGCATTTGGATGTATAACCCAACACAAACTAGTGCAACTCAATCTCAGAAAAAATTTGCTTTTTAAATAGAAACATTTTTTTTCAAGGGAAAACACTTGGCTGTGAGCAGCAAGTTATATCAAAACCTTTGAAAGAATCACGCAATCTCCCTCCTGATTCTATCTGGTACACTTTTTAAAGTTTTTTTAGTCATCAGTCACAGCAGGCCCTGCTTTTATTTAGTGTTCAAGCGTTGCAGCATTTTAAGCAAGACCCAACTGACCGTGAACGTCATAAATGACTTGAATGAAAAAGTCTACATATCCGTATTTGCTAATAATTTGCTGAGCCTTTATCAGCTCAGGGAGACGTGTACCATCTTTCATCGTTTTGAATTGTTCAGAGGTACACAGGATTGGTTTGACAACTGACAAATAAATAAAAACAGTGAAAGAAGAGAAACAATAGTAAGAAAAGAGCACCTTTCTTCCATAAATTGTTTAGAGTAATGTACAGGTGGATGATACGAAATACCATCTTTCTGACAATGACACGGTGTTTGAAGTTACAATCAAAATAGGAAATTCAACTCTGTGATCAGGGACACCTACAAATATCTTTTATGCACCTGTGAAATAATCTGTATGTATATTTCCTTTCTAAAAACATTGTATGTTAATGTTTAAGATCTTTGAATTTATGCTATTTGTAGCGCAGAATCTATAAATCTATAAATGTGTATAAAGACGTACAGTGAGTATAATAACAAGTTCAATAAAGGACTTTGAGACTGAGTTTAAATCTTGACTTCGTGGTTATTAATTCTGGGGCCAAAGCAGAAACATGTCCAACAATGTAATGAGTGCAAGACATACAGCATTTGCAAACTAAACATGTCGAGCTTTGTCTTCAACATGTCAACCCACAAAAACCTTCAGTCCTAACCTTCACCTGTCCGATCACTTTTCACTCTTTGTTGTAAAGCAAGATATTTTCCAGGAAAGTAGCTGAGAGACAGGCCCCAAGAGGTGGGGGCAGTTTTACCATCTTCATATTTTCTCTTTTTGACTGCTGAAACAGTAAAGATAATGGTTGAGCCGAGCTGTATGGAAGGCAGTTATGTACAGCGAGTTAATCAAAAAAGAGTCACCTACAGTTCTGAATTACTCAAATGTCCTTTTCATTTCATCGTTATTTAAACCTAAAGATATACAGTATATTGTTTATTCTACAGGAAAGTTACACAAATGATCCCTTTTTAAATACTTGTATGGTGTTTCTTCATTTAGATACTAAATATTTAATTATTTATGTATAGTTTGGTAAAGATGAATACTGTAATTTGATCCTGGTGGTCTAGTTAAGTTTCTAGAAGAAGAGCCTTATATCCGGTTCGGTTCATTGGGAGAGAATCCGGCACCCAGCGGACTGATCCGACAGACAGACAGACGACATGGCCTCTACTCTACTCTGTGTTGTCTAAAGAAGAAGCACACAGCACAAGAACGGGAATCACCACAAGAAAAAGTACACAGCAACGCCTTAGAGGAGTCAACAGAGGAGGGAAGAATCAAACAGAAAGAGGACTTTAAAACAAAAACATATAAAACCAAAGGAACAGGGTTTTTTCTTGATAGAAAAAACAGCAAACATGAAACACACATCGAGGCTTAACTACATTTTTTTCCCTTTTTTTCCCTCTCGATTTTGTGTCCAATAAAATGTCTTATGTTAGAATTGTAATCTGTATAATTTACAATATACAATGTTTAAGAAGGCTGAGAAAATACCCCTTAATAATAATACTGATGTTTGATACAGAGCGTGTGATGTTAGAGATTAACTACACTTCAACAGCAGCAGTCCTCAGCTGTGACAAGTTGCCATTTTATATTAGATTACACATTTTGGCATTCTTATTCATCTTTAGAAATGGCATAAACAATGATACAAAAAAATCCCTCAACTGTCCTCACCTGTTAAAGCTGTGATCAGGCAACCATACAGTATCCAATCTTACTATAACAATGAAATCACTGTTCCTTCACTTGACTGTAAGATGTCAGACAGCTTCCTGTAAGCTCAGCTTTCCATTTCTTGCCCCTAAACAGTTTAATTTAACAAGCAACCATTTGATGTTGAATTAAAACAATTCCCGGAAATCACAAAAACAAAATGAGCTCTTATGGGTTATGGTTTTAATTAACTGAGGTAATTAAGTTCACATTTTCAAAACCGTGATTTGATGAAACCATTGTATGTGCAGTAAAAATACAGGTTTCGTTGTAGATTTTAAGTACAACACAAACTATTAGACAGATACCTAGCTGAGAAACAAATGTATGAATATTAGTAAAACTTAGACTACTTCTAATGAATTTGATTTTATTTTGATTGTATTTGGTAGGATATCTGTCTTCCCCATCACAACACAAACATTTCCTTTAAAATGTAAAGTGTCTACCAACAAGAAGTAGCATAGCGAGCTAACATGAAACTGTCTGTTGTGTTTTGTTATGCTGATGATGTTTTATTATTTCTAGTACCATTTCCCTCAGCACAGATCCAGATTTAGTCCGGTTATTCTGATGGTCCCCGCACTCGGCTGAAGAAACATTCACCTCATGGACAAAAAGTGTGTATTACTGAACAGTTGATTTCAAAGTAATTTTTAAAAGTGACTGGTCACAAGAAAGGTGCAAACATCAGAACCATGGGATAACTGCAAACTGGATGTTGGATCTTTTAGTTTTTAGCTGTTTGTTTTACTTCTTAAACCCTTAAAAATACCACACAGCTTTCATGTGACGTTAACATCTCGTCCTCACATTTCTGGTCCATATTTGTTCCCGCGTCTAACGAAATATTGACTGTTATCTAATAGCTTATGGCAAGTTACACAGAGAGAAGGACAAGCTACAAACTCTCCTCAAATCCCCATCCTCTCTCTCTCCCAAATTTAAGACTGGCACATTATGTTAATATTGCAGACTTAGTCCATATGCACAAACCCCTCCTTTAAAAACCACTATTGCTCAGAGTTTTCTAAGATAAACGCTGATTTGTTAATACATTATTACTTGTTATATTTATATATATATATATATATATATGATACTTGCTGAAAGTGGTCAAGCTGATAGAAAAAAGGAAAGACATTGATTGATTCAGTTTTAAGAAGACAATATTAATAACAAAAACAAAGCCGTGTTATATGTCATATACAGGATGACAGTTATTTACAACCCTAATACTGGTATCATTGCTAAGATTATTATTTTCAAGATAGAAATAAAGAAAAAAATAAGGAGTTTGAAGCAACAATAGTTGTTCTTCAGTCAGTTTTGTCAGCACACCTTTCCTTCTGGTTTGTATTGCGTTGAGTGACTGAAGCTCCCTCATCACTCCCTGAATGAATCACACAAACATCCCTGTACTGACGCAAGAGATGAGCTGGAAGTTGTGAATGCAACAGAGCAAGGAGGCTAGTACTGACATGACACTTTGCAGGTTTTGGAGTTTGGGTAATGAGCATGGGCTGGACTACTCTTAATGGCACATTGACAGACTGAAATCTGTACTGACTTGTGTGTGGTGAGCTACAAACCTGGGGGCCACTAAGCGGCTGAAAACGTTTCAAACAAACGTACCAACACAAGAGGAGTGTGACGGGATAGATCACAGAGAATGTAAACTGAGCCTACATCTACCAGCTGGACAAGCAGGAATCCATTCTTGACAGTATAGATCAAGTCTTATTTTGTTATTCGTATTTGTAATATTTTACTTATAAACTCTGTTAATCCTTCACACCTCAAGTGGTTTGAATATCTGAAACATTTTCAGCCACGCCGAGTGTTAATAATATGGTAATACTGACAGGTTTGGGAGGCCAGGGTCTCTGGTACTCAACAAACACAACCAATAGTAGAGTTGTAGTTGAAGTCGGGGAGTCATGGGAAAACAGGAGCTGAATTTAGGGAGAACCAGAAAGTGTTTACAGCAGTGGTTTCCAATCCTGGTCCTTGAAATTCTGGAGCCCTGCTGGTTTCCGTAATAACCACTGACAATTGAAATAACCGGCGGAACAGGAAACCAGCAGTGCTCTTGAGGCTCAGCACTGAAAGCCACTGGTAGATCAAACCAGAAACAATTTTGGGTGACGACGGTAAAGTTTGCTGGAATCCTCTGAATGGACGAGCTCCATTATTTGGCAGGGCAAATCTCCTCTTCTTTTCTTTCTGTCCATCCATCCAAATTTCACTGTACATGTTATTTGACAACAAACGTCATTAATACTTCTTCAGTGTTCATTGTTACCTCCACGTTTTCTTCTTGAACACTTAAAAAACTCTGTTGGGGGAAATAGGGAGGGAAAAGGAGATACAAGTGCAGTCTTACAGTCTCTCAGGACTAAAATGAAGAGTTTTCAGTTTCTTTTAAATGTGTCCTCATTTAAGTGTTAAGTGTCATTAATAACATCTTAATTGTTATTAAATGTATACGAGTTTTGCCATCTTCAATGTTCAGAGCCACTGTGGTAACTGTTAAGTGATTGTTAATCGTTTTAAAAGGAAATATCATCTTTCCTTGGTAATAGGGGGGTCATGTCAGTCTGTCAGCATCATCCCCAAAACAAAAGGTTAAGTGAGCGCCCTGTTGTCAAAGACGGCGGAGGTTTAGGGGTTCAGGTAAGAGGTTTAGGTTACTTGCTTATTCATAGGGGAATGTGTCAGTAGAGATACTTCAGGGACATATTTCTGTGTGTGCATGTGTGTAAGAGTGTGTGCGTGTAAAAGAGCAAGAGGTCATTCAAAGGGAGAGTCTGAGTTGAAGCTCAGGTGGTTCAGACTAGTGTCTGGCTGTCCTTCCATCAGTTCCCCCGTCCTCAGACCTTGGCTTCCAGCAGCTCCAGGAAGAGTTTGTGCATTGGGACTTTGCCGTCCTGCTTGATGCTGTAGAAATGTTGCACAGCCTTGGTGGAGGTCTGGCGGAGCAGAGGGAGGGTCATGAGCAGCTTGCCCGCCCGGCGGGGATCCTCCTGGTGCTGGGCTGCCTCGTAGTCCTGCAGGGCCTCGTGGAGCACATCCTGGAGCTTCTGCACCGCATCCACATCTTCAATGTGCATGGAGTCTGGGGGAGGAAGGAAGAAAAATACATGAGTAAAATTCAAATGTGGACAAAAAGATATCTGGCTGACTGAAACACTTATGTTCAGCATTTTCCAGCGTAGAATGCTCCCACAACTCTCTCAGATAATGTTTACAACAGTATGTGTCTTTGTCAGTACCTGTGCCCCCTCTGTCTGCTGTGTTATTGCTCAGTGCTGCAAAGAGGAGATGTGCTAAAGATTCAATCCAAACTCCGAACAGGCTCAATGCAGGGAGGCTGCTGAAATCCACAACTTGGGGTTGGAAATTCTTCACGTCATTGTCAAATTTTAACGTGTATTGAAAACAGCGCAAAATACTACATACTTTTATACTCAATAACAGTGAAAACTATGAAGTGTTTTTTTTATTGCAGACCAAGGAGAATTTAGCAAAATGTTCAACTATAAATATTATGTGGTGCTTTTAAAAACAAGTAAACAAAAACATTGTTCTGTGATATAGAAAGCTACAATATATAAAGCTAAATCCAGGAATGGGGCTTTAAATTCAGGTGCTGCTCTCTTCTCTGTCTTTACAGAGTGGGTCTGTGGGTGTGATGAATGGACAGACAAAGAGACGAGTGGGCGGAGAAAAAAGAGATAGACTTGTAGAATGATGGAGAGATGCGGGAACACCTGAGAGTCTGAGGGTCTGTCTGAGTGTGTGTGTGTGTGTGTGTGTGTGTGTGTGGGGGTGTCTGGGTGTGCATGAGCATTTGGCTGCACACATCTGTAATCTCTCACTGAGCTGGCATGTAAGGTGTGTTTCAGCATATGTGGCAGTAACGACTGAGAATGTCCCTCAATGATAATGCTCCATATTGCCCCTTAGGGAGGCAAAGTCTTAATGTGAGCTGGCCTTTAACTCCCCACCTCCGATCAATGTTTCAGATCAATGACTACATGCATGTTAAATAATAATCACAAGGAAACTATTGATAGGCCACCACACCCCCAACACACACACTTACACACACAAACTAGATCTGCCGAGGGGATGAGACATGCGTACACATTAGCCAATGCTAAGGTATTTCAAATATAGACACACGCATACATATGTGCACACGAAGTATGACAACACAATCTGATGTATGCGCTCAATATAAACTCTATATGAACTGCACGGACCTCTCAAAACACTGTATGTGTGTCTGTGAGCGGGTGGGAGAATATACAATGTGTCAGTGGTATATAAACAGAAGCTTTTGGCGGCTTTTGTTATGACCTTTTATCACCAACCACTTCATACTTTACTATCTTCACTATCTCTTTTAGGGTAGCTGTGTATTTGATAGCATCATGTCAAACAACCGAGGTGTAAATATTAAGCAGCACAAATTACTGAGCATTTCAAATTTCTGCCTGTTTCGGTGGGAAGGTGCTAATGTGTATGCGTGTGTCTGTGTGGGTTTGTTGAATGTCATTGGTGGATTTTAAACAAAAACATATTTTATGTGATCCCATTTTGTGAAGTGTTATTGTTTGTCTGCTGGAGCAGCTTTGGCCTTTACCATAGGATGCTGACTTGTGATCCATCCAATACATCTCAAATCATACTTCTAACACAAACACATGTTCACACCATCCACAGGCACAGACGTTAAATACACACATGTACACACTTCGAAACCGTAGTAAAGAAAGTATGAACTTACTCAAACATACACTTAATGGTAAGTGTAAAAAAAATGACATTATTCTACGCAGATGCGGCCACATACCCATTGATGTGCACACTTGCCCGTACACAAGCACAATCAGATACACAGTGTTGAATCTATACAGTGTAATGCATGTATCAGTATGCAAGACCAGACCAGTCAGTGAGTTGGATTCTATAGGGATCAATGGAAAACTCGCTTCTATCGGTTCTCAAATGTCCTACTTTTTTCCCAGTTTAAATAAGAATGGGTCGTCCACTCGTCTGGATTTGTTTTCATACTTTGAAAGCATTATGGGGGAGGGAAAATGTATATTCATTAAGGTTAATGCGTTCGATCATATACACTTCTTTTGTTCGTACAAAACAACATAAAACATAGCATTATTGACATATGTTTTGCAGATCACTGTTTTCCCAGTATGACTTACGTCAAATTAATTATTTAGCTGCACTTATGCTGTATCTCTTGTTTAATGAAAACACAATCTTTGAACTGTATATACTGTAAAGTGACATAAACATAATAAACGTGATATATGCACATATGTCTCTTTCTCCTTTTTATTGTTGGATTTCTAATAAGTCGTTATCTGTAGTACAGCCTATAATGACCATAAGTTGAATTGAAGTTTAAAAGTTTCACATCGTTTCTGATTAATATTGCGTGTTTAGTACTTGAGCTGGTAGACATGGCTGCAAGCTGTGCTGTGACCCGCAGTACACTCACAAGTAAAACAGCAGACGTTAATGAGCACGAGCACACAAGGCTGTTAAAACACACGTTAACATGAAATTCACAATGCACACAGGCCCATAAATGAATACACAGACACACACACACACACACACACACACACACACACACAGACAGACACACACACACACACGCGCTCAGATACACGTGCCTCCTGTTTCCCATGGCTAGTTTAGCTGTCTTTACATGTGGGGCACGTTTGCTAACATTTCTTAAGGCTGGGCTTCATTAATGCAGACGATTAGCATCCTGTGAATTAATTAGTGTCAGTGCCCTTCAAAATGCTAATGCTAGCATTCTGTTGTCTTGAAGAGCAGTTAGAGAGTCTGGGCAATGATGCAAAGTTCTTATTTGGGCGTCAGCTGTTTCGATTTCAATCAGTTAAATGGATGACTATTTCAAATGTGAGTTTTCTCAACATGTGCGGTCGGCTTCTGATGGATAATTACTCTCAGGATTTATCTGGATATATTTCAAGTTGAATGTGCTAAACTGACAAAGTGATTTTATCTTCACAAAACATTAGCAAATATATATTCTAGTTTGACATTTAGTCAGTCATCTACCTTTCCAGCACAGTAACAATGGTACTGAAACCCCACCCATTATAAGGCAGACCAATACAACACCACTGCTAACTAAGAAATTACCAGAGTTGGATCAGTTTGATTAGTTAAATTAATGATTATTCGATGTACAGAAAATTATCTAGAAATTAATTAATCATTTAAATTCATTTTCAAGCAAAGATACTAAATATTTGCTGGTTCCGGCTCCTCAGATGTGAGGATTTGATTTTTTTCTGATTTATATCTTTGTAAAATAGATATCTTTGGTTTTTATTTATTGATTGGACAAAACAAGCAATGTGAAGATGTCATGCTGGGACTCTTGGGCATTTTTCAGTATTTTGTGACATTGTATGGACTGATTAGTCAAGACAGTTATTCACAGTGTCAGATGAATAATTACAGAAATGAATTGTTAGTTGGCATAGTTGGTTCAACACCCTCATGACACACTGACAACAATAATTTAACATTATAACCTTCATAATGTTGTTTTGAATTGCAAGTATACCTAATACATCTGCGTACACTACCTTTCAGTTTACTTATGACTTTGAATATTTCATTTATGCTTTGAAACCTGATGATTTAAACAGTTTTTGTCTCTGTGCAAGACCTTTCAACCCACCCAGGCCAATGGAAATCTTAGACGCAACATGGACTAAGTAACACCTGTTTGCCAAATAAGTCATCGTGATCATCATCGCGATCATCGACCCGGTTGTCTAGCCGTCAGAACCAGCCAGCTTTCAGTCAGCAACATTTATAGACCAACACACACACACACACACACACACACACACACACACACACACACACACACACACACACACACACACACACACA
>JAVQJD010087472.1:0-33673 GCA_036023655.1 Nannoperca australis
TGTCAAGTCATCTGCCTGGCGACTATCAGAGGAGGACAACAGCCACTTGCTTAATAATAAACCCTTCAAAGGCTGTCTGATGTCTCACACACACACACACACACACACACACACACACATACACACACACACAGCAGCCACACTGACGAGAGACTAAGACAAAGACCACCAGAGAGAGAGAGAGAGAGGAACAGGGAGAGGCAGACGGGGAGAGAAAGGACACTGTTGTTGTCGGGCTTCATGAATATTTAGCAGGACTTGTTGGAGTGAAGATAGAGGTTTGCTGTGTGTGTGCGTGTGTGTGTACATGTTCAAACACATTTCCCAGGAGTGTGAGGCTTGTGTGTCTGCCTTGTCTTTGTGTGTATGTGTGTGTGTGTGTGTACAAGCTGAAACACATATCTCAAGATTGTATTCGTGCATGTCTGCATGTGTCTATCTTCCCTTTTAGTATGGATGCACATATGTGTGGTGGTCATAGGGACAGCTATTCCCATGGCAACAGCGGTACTTCAGGTACTGTGGACACCTACCTGTGAGGACCCCCCACACCCCCAAATCCCCATCATCTGTGTGTATATGTGTGTGTGTCTTTGTATTTATGCAAAGATGATTAGCAGGTCAAACAAGCAGGTCCCTTTGCTGAGCATGTTCACCTGCATATGTGTGTGCGTGTGGGGTGTAGGGAGACGAAGGACTCTTGGGTGGGGGGGGCTCCCCGGCATTTTGTCATGGCACACTTGACAAAACAAAGACAACTCACTTTTCTGGTCCTCTGCCACATTTAGTATTCAGGAACAAGTCGGGGCTCTGGCTGCAAGGACCCGATAACACCTTCTCTCTCCCTCTCTCTCTTGGGTGTTGTGGTGGTGGAGGGTGCTGGTGGTGGGGGGGGTCACTTCACTCCAGACAGACCCTGCCATTCGAATGCAAAGCCTCAGCTGCTGCAAATCCACCCCTCCTGCCCCCCTCCACCACTACCGCCACCCTTCTATTATTTCGTCGGATTTCACAGCTATTTTTGGATGGGTGGGCTAAGCCGCCCAAGGATCTCCACTGGAGATATGTCATCAAAACCCAGCCACCACCCCATGCGGCCATTAACATAAAAATTAAAGAATTATATGCAGAGAAAATGGGCAGTGAATAAATGAATGAATGAATAAATAAATTAAAAATGTATAAATCTCATCCCAACCAGAAATCTCCTGTTTCTCTTGTCTCCTCTTTGTTGAAAGAAAGTGATGGAATGAGACTGTTCTATCTTACTGGATTATGTGTGTTAGTGTTGAGTTTAAACACATGTTTACAATTTACGTACAAGAACACAGAGATGGAAACAAGTAGTGAGATATTTGTACAGTATGGGTGGGAGTGGCCTCGAGGTGTCCATTTCTTTTGCATTTCAGGTTCAAAGATGTGATCCATTTGAAAGCTCAGAGGAAATGCTTAGCACATGCCGCACAGTGGGAGGCAACTGATGACAAAAGGATCTGATACAATGCTTTCAAATACAAAGAAAATTGATGTGAAGACCAGACGCTTCAAACTATTTGGGAATTAAAAAAATCTACTTCGAATGTCTCAGAAATAGAAAATTCCATGATGAAGTCACCATTCATACTGGTCAGGTGGCAAAGAATGGGAAGCTTGCTAAGGGCAACTGGTGGACAGGTGGGGAATGACACGGTCTGAAAGTCATATGGCAATGGTAACTGAGTTTAAGTAACTTCATTTTTATTTTAGAAGCTCTACACCCTGACAAGAATATGGCTCTGGGTGACATTTCAGTAGGTATGATTTATTAGTTATGATTTATAGTCCAGTTAAAGATTCTAGCCAAAGTATTGGCTATTGGCAGCCATTCCTTTCCCATATGCCCATTTGTCATCCATTGGTAGATCAAATATTTTAGTGGATTCATGAAACGTAAGAGTGAGAACAAGGCAGAAAGCACAAACATGTATAATGTACATACAGTGCTGCAGTAAGATTGGGGATATTTGAATGATATTAGCTTTATATACAGTCGGAACAGATATATCGGTCTAACCCTCAGTCTTTCCCCTCATGTAGTGAAGGAGCGAGTGTAGACCTGCTGATGTATTGGGAGTCGTGCTGCTCGCTGTGTCTGAGGCTGTGTCATCTCTGCTTCTATTTGCAAGGTGTTTATTCTGTCAACGACTTGAGTGTTTGCCCAGCTGGCACAGACTCTGGCTCTGGCAGCGCCAATGCACCACCTCCCCTAGGGGGCAGAGGGATCTAGGACCTCACAGAGGGGGGGAGGGTTCGGTGGTTCGGTGGTTCGGTGGGAGGAGTTTTGTGAGCTAAATAGAGGGAGCAAGATGCCCGTCCTTCCTCCCTCCTTCCCCTTGTCACCCCCCCTGCACTATTCTGCTCCACACTCTTTACCAGAAAGCATGTGCAATGTCTGCTGAGGCGGTGGCAATGGCAAGTCGACCTGTATGAGGGTGTATTGATGCCAGTCCAAAAGCTGCCACCACCGCCATCAAGGCGCCCCCCCACCTATCCTCCCCCAGCCAAAGTGGGGCGGCTTAGCCCCCACATAATCCCTATTGACTGCCTCTTGCTTTGTCTGCCAATTCCCAGCATTGGATTTGTCTCACTCGATGATGCGCTCCACTCCACTTCTCCCACATTAATCCATACTGTTATTACTTTTCAATACCAACGCTAATTATTGCCCCCCCCGCCCATCCAACCCCCACAACCCATCCAACCCCACCCTGACATTGCCACACATACTGTTTTGGACGTAAAACAACGGCAAATGAGTTAAGAGTCATTGACGAGAGGCCAAGGATGACAGCAATGGAGCTAATTCCATCCTTTAGTTGCTGACAAATCAACTGGCGGCTGCAAAGCGAGTGTGAAATGCAACATGGGATACAGTGCTGGGTGAGGCAGCATGGCAACATGAGGAGGCCATCTTCACCACGCTGCCATCAGGGGCGCTGCCAGCTTTGAGGGACAACCTGCATGCATGACAGACACACACACACACACACACACTACATGGTCTGGTATTTATTTCTGGTCATTTTTGAATTACAAGCACAGGATAGAGAGCAGGAGGAAGGAGAACATACAGTAGTACAGTACAGGTCTACATAGCAATGTAAAGTAATGGTATTGATGCCATCATTAATAAAAAAATACAGCAATACTAATAATGAGAGCAGTAACAATAATAACAACAACGGCAGTTGAGCAGGAACACGAGGGCAGCAGGTGCAACCACAGATCCAGACTACAGCGCCAGAGGCAGAAATACCTGCAGAAAGCTTTAGCAGGAGAGAGAGAGAAGGTGGGACGATAGAAACACACAGCTAGGGGAAGAAGGTGAATTAGTAACAAGCATTAATGGGATATGAGTGTGTACAAATGGAGAGGGAGAGGAGAGAGAGGAGCTCAGTGCATCATGGGAAGTCTCCCGGCAGTCTAGGCCATGCTGTCCATGCAATGCCCTTCTTTCTGGTTGAAATTGAAAATGAAAAGTGTTTGTGCATAATATCTTACCAGGAAAAAGTACAATGGAATGCACTGCAGCTTAAGAAAATGCATGTAAATAGACATTTGGCTGAATTGCAGTACTCCTATTCATTTGGATGTGGGTAGTCAGTTTAGGCAGCAGCGTTAGAGACCACAGGAGGTGTCAAAAAAAGCGACCCTGCAGCGAAAAGTTAAGAAGAACTACTTTGTTTACCATGTAGCATTGTAGCATTCCACTGTTTACAGAGAACTGTAAAGATGGAAGAGAGACTGACCGATCGCTGCCGTGATGACTGTACACAGCTGTTCAACTCTGTCATGAGGAAGTACAAACACGTTTATCATGTGCAGTCGCTTGGTATTGTATCGCTCTTTTGTTGGTTAGTATTTCTACTTGTACTACAATCCGAATGACCCTGTGGTGAAACTCCCACACCACCGCACAACTCTGCGCTAATCACTGCAATGTCAACCAAAAAAGACATCTTCACCACTTTGACAGCACATCATAAAATGTTATCAAATTAGGAGACACATTCATCAATTTGACAAAATATGTACACTAAAAAACAAATGCACTGCAAATACAGCAATGCTTCAAGTCTAACACAACAAAACAAAATTCCCAGGAGACACTGATAAATACCATGGCTACTTGTCAATAATGGAAAATGAACTTACCAATTTTAGTTGATTGCATAATTCTGATATTAGCACTACATCAAGGCTAAGTCTGAAATCACTCCTTATTTACTTCAGTTAGTTACTTCACAAAGCATTACCGTTAGCCATTTAATAATTACTAGCATGTTCAAAACAGCAGTTGAAATTGAAAGTACCAGAACAAGTTAATAAGTGGACTATCAACATGAAGGTGTGCTGTATATTTTGGGGTGTGTGCTTAATTGACCAGTGTCACAGCTATCAGCTGCCAAGATGGCGGAGAGCAGTGGAGCCAGCAGCCTTTATTGCTCCTCTGATGATACAGCATGTTGTCATCAAAGGTTCATGTGTGAATAATGGCCTGATATCAGAATCATAACAAATATGTTTTGGCAATTAGCTAGATATAGTAAAATCACACAATTGTTAGCACCGTACTGACATTGTGTAAACTAAGGTGCTGCTGTGTCCACACCGGGTGTCATAAAAGTGATAGAAGTAGAACCTATGAAACTTTACTTTTTCATGTACTTTCTTTCATTCCAGTGAATTCAATTGTTCTGAAATTAAACCAAATGCTCCTAAAAGTGCATGTAGACACCTCAAAGTTCCCTTTAATGCATCCTGAAGGCTCTTGGCCCCAACATCAAGATCTAGACTCATTTGTTGTGGTGTATGTGGACAGTATTGTCAGACAACATTTGTTTGCAGGTGTGTGTTTGTGTTCATGTTCAGGATGTGTTCGAAAGCACCTCTACTGTTAAATCTTGCGATTACACAGTAAGCGTGCTAGGGGCTCCTCTGGTCTCTCACTGGGTTTACCTGTCTCCTGGAGCTCCGGTGGTGCCCAGGCCTCCAGGACAGGTTGTCCATCTGCCCCTGATCCCAGATGAGTCCTGTTAAGCAGCTTTGCATTGGGCCCAGCCAGTAGCAGCCGCTGTCGCTAAGGCTACAAAGAAGCTGCTGCCATTGGCCGAGCTCTCTGCTGTGTGCGTGCGTGTGTGTGTGTGTGTTTGGTGTTTGGTTTAGAATTTAGTTCTGGTCAGTAGGAGCCTGGATTCTGCTGGCTGCAGGAACTCTATATGCCCTCACATTGCTGCAGGCTCAGCTTTGGTTCAAATGCTGTTTGGAATGGTGCACACCAAGGTGTGTGACATTTTACCTACTGAAATCCAGTCTCTGTTGATCTAGTTATACGTAGACTGCACTTAACTTTCTTCAGTCATATGTTCTTTAAATGGTGACAGTAAATGCCTCATCTCACCAGCCTAACGACTTCACATGAACAACTTGAGCATTGTACAATGAAAATGAAACATTATTGTGCAGCTGCATATTTCCCACCAAACTTCATTCAGGCACTGATTTTTGATATGTTTTGAGTGTTTTTCTAGTCTGAAAGCTGAAAGCTGGTGTTTTCATCCCGTCAGGTGTCAGAAGGGTTCATGAATACCCTGTCAGTCATGTATTGTACGGACTACTTGAGATGGCCTCTGTCTCAAGCAAATGTCTGTTAAGCTTTGCCAGAACACAATGAGCAAAATGAAAATTGTTGGCTGTCTTTGTGCGGAAATACTACCTTTAAAATTTAATATTTGCAGAATTTCTCAATTCATTCTCTTAAATATTCACAGAGAAAACTTGGCGATAAATTAAGCATTTATATATAGCTAAAACAGTTGTTGCTCTATCATAGAGAAAGGTCGGCAGGCAGAGTGTGGGAAAACGATTATATATATATATTAAAAAGTGGGAGGCACATATAGAAACTGTTGTAATTCCTACACCGTTCACCTGATTTGGATGTAAATACCCTCAAATTAAAGCTGAAAGTGCAGTTTAAGCACATCTTGTTTGTTTAATTTCATCCATTGTGGTGGTGTATAGAGCCAAAAAGATGAGAATTGTGTCGATGTCCCAATATTTATGGACCTGACTGTATGCTTTCGAGCCACCTGTACAACTTTAACCCTGAAACTTGTACAACAACTCCTTGGCTGCCTGAAGTAAAGTTCCTGTATGTTCATTTGTCAGTACATTACTGAACTCTTCCTGCCTTTTGGGTTCTCTTCCCTTTGTTACGGGAATTCACTGGCCATGACAAAAAGACATAAAAATCCACCTGCATGCCGATGCTGCGCACCATCTCATGTGTGGAGGGCAGGTCGCAGTCCGTGGCGAAAGCAGCAGCATGACCTGGCTTCAGTTTGATATTAAATAGATCCTGGATGTCGCCTGAAAAGCATAGAAAGCCTTTAAATGGTACAATATATACACATACTCTATACCTGTTACAGCACTATTGCCCTCTGTATGAAATAATAGATTTTTTACTTTTTTAATTAAATACGTTTCACTGCACAAGAAAAATTAATACAAAATCAATGTATCATGTATGTATGTGGATTTGATGATTATAAATGTGTGAGAAATTCTCAGTCAGACAGCAGACCTCCACGCAGGCTGCATCATTCTATAGATTTGCTACAGCAACAACAAGCAGGACAGAAGACCTAATAATTACAGGTAATATCTATATGGTGACCTGTAATGAAATCTAACAAAGCCAACTGCAGCACAGTTGTTTGGGGTTAATCACTGAAAGAGGCACATTATCAATCTGCAAACCTTCAAATCATTTCATCTTTAGGATACATAGTATAAAACATCCCTTCCTACCTTGATCATATACATACCCTGCACAATGACATCATCATCTAAGTATATCACCCTCCTATGGTTGATATCGAGCAGAGGTAAGTAAAAGCGCACAAAGTTAAGCTGCAAAACAAAAGCAAAGTTATTTCAGCTCTCTGAAATAGAAACTCTACATTTAGATTGTGGGATAGAGCTGCGTGTATAAGGCATGTGCTGATACATGAACAAAAGCACGCCCAAAACTCACTGGATGTAAGAGATCAGGTCGAGAAGAATCTGGCTTCACCTTTCCTCGTAGAACCATGGGGTTAAATTCCAAAATCTTATATTTGATGCCTTTCAGTTTAGTCTTCTCTATGTACTGCCTGAGAATATGCAAAAAAAGTACCTTTAACTTAATAAACATGAAAGTAATCATGACAGGCAATAATACTGGAATGTCATGCCACCCACAACTCCCATATATGGAACAAATACACATTCAATGCATTTACAGTATAACATCACAAATTGCCTGTATGCTTGAAGTCACAAGTTCTTGTACCTTTTTAAAGAGTAACAAGTGACAAACCTCGTCAGTTTCACAGCATCACGAAGAGTAACAATATAGAAAAACACACTGGCGTCTGTGTTGCTGTAGATGCTGTTGATGGCTGCCATGGTTCCACCCATACGCTCCTCCGATGCACAGATGATGATAGGCACGGCATCCGCCTCTGGCCCTCTCACTGTAGGAACTTGTGCTGCTCTTCCGAGGCTCTTCCAGTGATCTGAATGGAATCAGGGAGGAAAGTTAAGATTGCTTTGTGTCATTCTGGTTGGTGACATGTGGAATTGTACTGTTTACAATTTACAGTGAAGTGAAGAGTGAGAGCAAAACAAAAGACCAACACTCTCTGCTGTGTTTGTTGTATTAATACTACTGATCATAAAAAATGAATTAGATAGAAGCTGATAAGGATCTTTACAAAATGATCAGTGATTTCCTAAAACAGCTGGGTTCTGTAGGTTTTAGCAAAAGTTACTCGAAGAAAAGAAAAAGCATTTAAAGGGGACTATTTTCAGTGGCAGATTAATCAACATTTGGCATGAGGGTGTATGTGGGACTGAGTCAAAATAAACTGCCCAGTGTATATTCATGGTAATATGAAGATATTACCCAGTGCAACAGGGCTCATTGGTGTGTTTTTATAGTTTCTGAACAGAAATACAGCTCTATGGCACAGAGGAAGAAGAGATATCAGGCTTTGGATATCCACACACAATACTTAGTAAGTAGGATCAATTCATTGTTGGTTTGGGTCTTTTCATGGGCACAGTACAGAACATTGCCAGACTTATCCTTTAATGTGCTGACACAATCTAAGTTGCTCTATAAAGACTTGAATAAAGCCTACCTGAGGGTTTGGGCCTAGTGGAGGCTCTGAGCAGTGTGCCGTGCAGGAGGAAACACACCATCAGCAGCAGCAGCACCAAGAGGACCTGGTTAACTGAAACACAGGTACAGGCAGGAGTCAGTTTGCACATGCATGTAGGTGCATAGTTCTCTGTGTGTAGTGTGTAAATGTCCAAGTTTTCAAACAATATACCTCACAAAACATCGATAGGGCTACATATAATTTATTACCGATTTATACTTGGTGACCTTTTGTGACTGATTAGCTCAGCTTAGCTTAGCTTAGCTTAACATAACAACAGGAAGCAGAGGGAAACTGCTAGCCTGGCTCTGTTCAAAAGTAAAAATATAGCTACCAAAAGCTCTCTAATTAATGAGTGGTATTTAATTGTACTTAAACAGAAAAACTAATATTTGTTGTTTTACAGGAGAACTGTAAGTAGATAAAAACAGCTAGCTCATTAATTAAACAATGATTAAATTATCAAACAAATGAGGATGTGTTAATTATTGAGCTTTAGATAAGCTGATAGGTGTATTTGTTTTTACTCTGGACAGTGCAAGGCTACAAACGTTTCCCCTGCTTGCCATCTTTGTGCTAAGCTAGGCTAATTGCCGCTCGGCTCTAGTTCCAAACTGTACTTAAACAGACATAAGACTGTTAGTGATCTTCTCAGACTCACAGCAAGAAAAAATATATATCGAACTATACCTTTATTCAATTAAGTTATTACCAAAATTGATTTTAGCACTAACTATAAGAATAAAAACATGTGCAAACTTTATTGGATATTTTACTGATTTTCTCCCACAGCAGAAATACACATTATGTTTCATTTCCACTTTCCACTCTCTGCTTGTCAGGCAGACCAAAGGGAAAGGAGGCTCAAATACCCACCTGCAACCAGTTACAAGCCACTTTTATCATTTTGGCTGCTCATTCAGGTGCCATAACTGACTCTGCACAGTTTGCCACCTGAGCAGCAGTTTTACACTGAGGTAGTCGGGGCTTACTGTCCCAGATCAAGGACAGCACATATGTAATTTTTAGACAATTTATAATAACTCTTAACAGTTTTAGTCCGTCTACTTTAAAATTGAAATCTTAATCTTCAACACAACAACAGTGGTTACAGTTTTTGATTGATGCCACATTTAAAGCATGCTTATTTAGTAAAGGTTCCTTTTTTTCTTTTTTAAAGCAAACACTTTATTTTATTGTATTTTGCAACTTGTCGCCTGGTTATCTCATCATACCCTCACCCCAGCACACACACACACACACACACACACACACACACACACACACACACACACACTTGGTGCACGTGCATGAAAGCAGGATGCTCTCTGGTTCCCATCCCTGGAGTTGTTGGCAATGGCTATACCAACTAAACAGCTACAAAGCTAATACTACAGTCAAGTGTTCCAACAACACGACAAACAAGGATATTTCTTCATTGTCTCGTGTAAATTTATATCACCGTAGACCATAAATCATCATATTATGTTTGAATTACATTTTGTTTTCACTTACTTTTTCTCAAAAGAGCCATATTTCATGTTTGCTTCCAGCGACATCTGCAAGAACACACACACACACACACACACACAGAAAGAAAAATAGAGAGCCATTAAGTTACTCAAGAGATACAAAAGATGAAATATACCTTGACCTTAAAAATGATGTATGGAGGGTTAAAGGATCTGGCTTTTCCTTCAGTGAAGTATTTACACTGAAACCTGGCAACACAACTGAGTGTTGTTAAAAAGTATTTGGTATTTATTTGAAGGGCAGACCTCACGTTCTTGCACAAATGTAGAGGAAAGCTTTTTCCTGCAGAGATCTAACTGGGTCAGCCAGGTTTAAACTGAAAAAGGACATCATTACTGTGAATGTCTGAAGTGTTGATAGGCGTCCATCTTTACGACAGACTTGACTGGAAGTGCAACACTGAGGCCGTCTACAGGAAGGGACACAGCAGTCTTTCATTCTTACGGACGCTCAGGTCCTTTAACGTGTGCAGCATGTTGTCTGTTGTTGCAAGTGCACTTTTCTTTGCAGTCTTCTGTTGGGCAGCAGCATCAGGGCCAGTGACACTAAGAGGTTAAACAAGCTGACGAGGAAGGCTGGTTCTGTGCTGGGGACTTTATCTATGTATTTATCTATCTATCTCTTAGCTGTGAATGGTTTGGCGTAAAAGGTGTACAAATGTCTTTACCTAACACATCCATAATCCTTAACGCAATTAAAACACAGTGGAAAATCTGAAAGGCTACACTGAACCCTTCACATAAAACCTTTTTAATTTGTTGGAAAAATGGCACAACCTCACAATTCAATTTTTAAATGTTATTTATATTGCGCCAAATTATTACTTGTTATTTACAGAGACCCAACAATTCACACCTTAAGCACACAAAGTTGCTTTTTACATACATTTAGCATATATTGATGTGACTGTGTGACCTGACCTGCAGTAAATAGACTGAGGCCCGACGCCAGGAGACACTGGACACATCTGGCTGTATTTTGTCCAAAACCTTCCACCACCTCCTTCCTTCCTTCCTGGTGCCAGCAGGACTTCATCAAAAGATCTATTTGCCTCTCAGCCCTTTAAACTTTTATATAACTGTAATAATATAAATGCTTACACAGTGAATGACAAATATCTCAACTGTCTCACAGCTCCAAAATCCTTCTTTCATTTCCCCCAGTCTCCTCTTAGAATAATTATGTTTCAGTGGGTTTCAGAGTAAAGTGGTAAAACCGTAACAGGAAATAACACACTTTAAGTTGCTCAACAGTTAAGGTATCACAGCTACAGTAGTCAGCTTTTCGTGTTTCAGAACTTCATCAGATAGCTGCAGATGCTAACTGAGCTTCAGCTGAAATGAAAGAGAACATGCAGTTTGTGTTGTGCATTTGTTTCTGGTTTGTTTGTCCCTGCAGAGAAGCCCAGGACATCTGGAGCTGATTAACTCTAGATACACTCCTTCCAGAAGGCAGAACTGCCTAATACACTGTCTCTGGCCTGCATTCGAACAATCGGTAATCCTCTCAAGACTCTCCGAATTACAATGCATTGAGTTTACATGTGATGTGTTCTCTAATCACAATGCATTCAGAGTCACATTGTCAATGTTTTTGCAAAACTGGGCTAACAGATATGAACTCCCACATGATTTAATGCCACTTGTGTTATTTATATTTGAGAATTTGGCAAATAAGTTATACTAATGTTTAAAAAACATTTTGAAAAAATGTATACATATATGCACTTGTATGCATGTATATATTTACATCCATTTTACTATCATGTTATTGATCTTTTTTGTGCTGCTTTGTTTGAATAGTTATTTTATTGTTACATTTGCTTTATTTATCTTACTTTTATTGCCTTTTAAAGTACTTTGTAACACTTGTTTTAAAAAGCACCATATAAATAAATGTGTTATTATTATTATTATGACTAAATATCAGTATAGTAGGTTTTTTCTCTAGCTTACATTATTTTCTTAAATGGCTTCTTCAAGAATGATATAATGAATATTTATTGATTATGTTGCAACTAACTACCGACTAGAAAACTAGTTTTTTCCATATCCATTAAAGTTCCCAAAGGTTTGCACATAACTGTGTGTGTGTGTAAGTGTGGAGGATGGGGGTTGGGGGTTGGGAGTCCAAACCAAGCCACAGAAGTAATCACACTGCAAAAACATCTAACTTGGATAAAGTAGTAACTTTTTTAAGCAACTCACTCAAAAAATAAAAGGTCTAACATGTCACTGCTTTGCAGTTTGGTACATTTTCTAGAAATGTTTCAAACAAGAAAAAAAGAGAAAAATCAATACAGTATCAAAAGAAAATACATAAATGATCATGTTTCTTAATTCCAGGAAAGTTCTGAATTGCTTTGAAACAACATATAACTGTGTTATGCATCATGCATTTGCAGATGTTTCATGTGTTTTAAGGTTAAAAGTAACAAAGATAGGACTTTAAAAAAATGTTTTATCAGTGTCGCTGGACAAAAGGTTATCTTGTCTAACAATATAATTGGGCTGCATATAGCACAAGAAAAACATATGTCACAGTATGCAATAGACATTAGCAAAAGTGTCAAAACTTTAGAAGACAGACATAAAGTAAGGAGGCGTGTCCCTTTTTGGTGCGATATGTAAATGATCCCTCATTTCAATTGAAGCACAATTTAGAGCCAATTTAAAATGTCAGAAATGTACTCACCAGAAAAACAGGGCGCTGATTATTATGGTCAGTCTCATTCCTGGTGTTCATGGTCCATGTTGTAAAACTGCTCAGGACTGAGAATCACCCTCAGTTTCAGTCCTGAGCCAACAATCCACTTTTCTCCTCCTCCTCCTCACCTTTTTTTCACTCTTTCTTTCCTCCAGATGTGACTCATCGTGTTCACCAGCGCTCTGATTAGTAGTTGTCCTTTAGCCAGAAACTAGATGAGCTCACCCCGTTTTACGGAATCACAGCAGTGATACCGAAAAAATCTTTTCTGTTGGGAACATACGTTAGCCACAGTGTACACAAATACACACATAAAAAAATCCCACTGACACCGCCGTGGGATGTAAAAGTGGTAGTTATTATGCTAATACTGGGCAAATAACAAAACAGTTACAAGGTATAAGTTATAATGACTGATTAAACACAGTTTGGGGGACTTTTAGCGAGGCAAACTTCACGTCGTCATAAAAACGACATTTCCCATAATGCCCAGGGTGTCGCTCTGCTGGAAAGGACGACGAAAGTTTATCCCTTCATTAACAGTTTGGGTCGTTACATTTATCAAACGGGGGCATAAGTTAGGCGTGTGGACATTACAGATGTTTTGCTGGTCAGTAATTATATTTGAATCATTCAAAACAATGATCAAATCAGTACATTGTTACGTTAGCCTACGTGTTTTAATCTTGATGTAAAGCCATGTTAAGCATATTGTAACTTTATTTTGAAAGGTGTCAAAGTGTTTATTATCATATGATATTATATCAGTGGAGTCATGTGTAGGGGTACTTTTGCGGTCAAATGTTTATTAAAACAGTTCTTGACCATCTTCCTCATTCACATGGGTTTACTTCAGTATGTATATGAATAAGTTATATGCCCTGATACATTATGTTTGCAATTAATTTATATATGGCTTCCTTATGATTAAAAAATTAAACAAACAATCATCTAAAAACATTTATTAAGGATATTAAGCGTTTTCCTTCAAGATGGAAATATTTAAACATACCAACAATGTATTTATGTTGTTTGATATGTGAAGTTCGTACCTGTGAGTATTCAAATAATATCCTATTTGATATACTATTACAGTAATGGTCAATAATTACCTTTGTATTGTTTTACGTATGGAACTGTAGTCGCATTGTAAGGTTATGGTTGGCCACTTCATTTGTTGCTGCTCTGAGAGAAAAGAAACCTGGTAAACACTTCTCTCCAGCATGCCTTCAAGTAGCTGAGCTGAACTCTTTTCTCTCATTTTGAGCGCTAAGTTACTGAATGTTCATGCAGCAGCCTTTCGTCTCCGCTCGACATGGACGAAAACACTTTAAAAGTGCTGGCGAAGATCACCCAGGAGGGACAGTTAACCTGTCTGGAGGAACGGATAACATTAGGCGGCTCGGCGGCGGTTCAGACTGTCAGCAGCAAACACTTCGGTCGTTCAGGTGACACCCTGCTACACTACGCTGCCAGACACGGACACCTGGACATTATGGAGTATCTAATAAAGCGGGTGGGCATGGACGTGGACATATACAACAACGACTACAAGAGGCCGCTGCACGAAGCTGCGTCCATGAGCCACCAGGCTTGTGTTAGCTACCTGCTTCAGGAGGGAGCCAAGGTGGACAGTCTGAAGAAGGCTGACTGGTAAGCATGACAGTTTTAACCTGGACTCAATCAATTCTCAAATATTCCGTTCACATGTGGCGCCCTCTGTTGGCTTGAAAAAGGAAATATCGTGCTGCTGATGCCAGCTCCCTTCGATAGCTCAGTTGGTAGAGCGGAGGACTGTAGAGGCACTGTGCTGAAATCCTTAGGTCGCTGGTTCGAATCCGGCTCGAAGGAGAAATGTTTTGATTTACTACAATGGCCTTTATTTTATGAAGAGATTAACTATACAAAGGAAATAAGGATCAACGAAAAATTATGAAAAGCAGCACAGTAGGTTTATTGATAGTAGCCCATCTTGTACATCTTATGTGTTATGGTTACGTTCGACTCACAGCGCTAAGCGTCGAAAACCCGAAAAGGTCTGTTTAAAATGCATTTCCAGAAGTATATAAAACGGTCCTGTCAATCTAGATCAAAAAGTTTAAAGTAAAAAAAAGAAGGTTTTAAACCATTTTCCAAGGTGTAACTTGTCCAACCAAGGTGATCAATGTACAAAATAAACTTAATAGAACAGAAAAATAAGTTTTAATATCAGACACATTCTGTAATATATAATATAATTAATGTTGCTGTCCATTCTTTTGTATTTAAATGTGTAATGTGTTTTTTTCTTGCGTTGTATAAAAGGAGTAAGAAGGGTGTTTAAATTAAAGATTTGATCATTTACATGTGAACTATTTACAAATTAGATTGTAATTTCTTATATTTGTACTGATTTCCCCTAATTAAATTAAATTAAAACTATTAGCTTGTAAGCTTGTAATATGACTGCTAACTAGATTTCCCTTGGTCAGAGTAGGTGTCAGTGTTTCCTCTTCTCTCTCAGGACTCCCCTGATGATGGCCTGCACTCGCAGAAATCTCAGCGTGATCCAGGAGCTGCTGTGCCACGGCGCTGACCCTACACTGAGAAACAAGGACGGCTGGAATGCCTTCCACATCGCCTGCAGGGAAGGCGATCCTCTGGTCATACAACACCTGCTTCTCGTGACGCCGGATACGTGGAGGACGGAGAGCAAGACCCAAAGGTCACCACTGCACACTGCAGGTAAAGCCCTTTTTTAAACAATTATCTACCCAGAATTTCTAATCTCTAAGTGTGTGATATTCTGTTGTGGGCAAATCTCCATGTGTGTGTTCTGTGATAACTGAATTTTTTCCTTGTTTTGTGAGGGACCTTTTACATTAATAGTCAGATTAGAACTAATTCTCTCTCTGTTCATCATTCAGCGATGCACGGCTGTGAGGACATTGTTAGGATCTTGCTGGAGAGGTAGGTTGCAGGGGTTTCCTCTCAGTAAAGCTGCCTTGGAATTACTGATCACCTTTTAATTGAAATGTTTAGCTAGCTGCTTGACAAATAATTACACGTACAAGGTCCACTTTGTAGCTTTCAGCCACAGTTTAAAATTCAAAATGTAAATGTGAGCTTTTTTCAAAATGACAATTTACAGTAAATATACCTTGTGCTGGACAAGACTTTTTTTAAATCAAAGTACAGTTTTCAAGGTCAATGATGAACCTTTAAGGTCATTAGTCTGCATCATGTACTGTACATATGACGACTGCCAAGGTTACAATCGTGTGTAGATTGCAATTGAAAATGTCCACACTCTGTGCGACTTGTTTTTGGGAGGAATACAGCTCCATACTTGAGTTTGAGTTTGAAAGTGATTTGCAGCTCACAGATAACTTTTCTAAATGACACTGACCTTCAACGGTTTTCTTCCAGATGTGGCTACACCCCAGATAGCGCTGACAGCTGTGGAGTCACTCCTTTCATGGATGCCGTCAGGAACGGACATGTTTCTGTGGCCAGGCTGCTTTTAGAGAAGCACCAGGTAGAACAAGGCCTTTCAAGTCAGTAATGTGTCTCAGCTAATTTATGTGCACTGTCACATGCTGACATGTGTGTACTGTAGGCGTCTTCAACAGCAACTGATGTACTCGGGGCTCAGCCGATGCACCAGGTTGCTGTCACTGGCCAGGAGGAGGCGCTGTGGTTCCTGGTGCGGGATCTAAATGTAGATGTGAACCAGGGGGCGACTGACACCCAGCTCACTGCCCTGCATTATGCTGCAAAGGTGAGAGATCACAGATTTTTGACAAGAGCCCAGCATGGATTAGTTATTTCTCTAAGATTAAATGATGTAGTTTAAAAGCTACTGTAACACATCCTAAATTAAGAGAATTCTTGTAACAACTATTATGGTTTGACTTGATCATGTAGCCTGATATTCAGACCGAATGTCGTTTCACTTGGTTATTCAGTGACATCATATTCGTATCGTTTTTCTGTTTGGAAGGGGTTGTTGCTATGTGTACTGTGACACAAAAGCTGCTGTAGTACAGTTTTCAGTCTGTTGCCATGTTTCTGGCTCTGGCACAGGAACATGACAACCCCATTCTCTGATTGTCTCAGTTGTTTTCCAACCAGGGGAACAGCCATCAAGAAATTGCTGAATTTGAATTGCTGAATAAAAAACTCAGATATGTGGGCAATTCAGATTCTGAACTAGTGCTGATTAATGTGATTACACAGATGATGGGCAACCAGCCTCACAGCATATCTGCATGTTGATTTACATTCCATTGTGTGTAATAATACACATATAAAGGCAAATTATGTTTCAGTTTAATCAGAATTAGTTTGCCATTAATGTATTCAAATTAAAATCACAAATGTGTCTCAGAACACTTTGCAATCTTGCAACGTCTGCTATCCTTACACCCTCAACTCAGGTAGGGATAAACTCCACAAAGGAGCAAGTCCTCCATTTATACAGAGTAGACAGAAGTGCCAGTAGTAAAACTGCAATATGGAAATCTACAAAGCTACTAACACACCTGGTAATTTACAGTGTGCCAATAAAGTCTCCTTCTTCTTTTCAATCTGTTAATCAGGAGGGCCACACGTCCACTATAAAGGTTCTGCTGGAACTGGGGGCAGATCTTTATGCTCGGGACAAAAAGGGAAGAACTGGTAAGCAATGATGAACTTCTAAAATAATTTAGTTTTTAACATCTTAAGAATTTCCATGTCACATTAATATTTGTGGCTACAGCACAGAAACCTATTGCTGCCACACAAGAAAATGAAAAATGGATCATTGTCAAGTTATAACGGGAAACGTTTGTTAAGATATTTTCACATTATAACTATATTTTCATGTTATTACGACTTACAAAATTATTGTTTTAACAATATTCTATTTATCATGTTATAATGTGAAATGTTTTTATGTTATTACAAGAAAAATAGTATACTGTTATAACAAGAAAAGTTTATTATCGTAATGATGTGAAGATATTTTGCTATAGTGTGAAAAACATACAGTCAAACTTCAGTTAATCTGTTTCATCAGGAGGACTATTACAATAGTGAAAGCAAACGGGGAGCCACATAAAATAAAACAGTGTAAGGAAATGCATCCAGTGGCTGCCTGGCAGGCAGGAAATCAATCTGATCTAAAACATCAGTATAGTCCCTTACCACTGTCTTATTTTCTCTACTCTTCCCAGCTCTTCATATGGCCTGCATTGGGCAGCATGCAGATGCGGCCAGGACACTGCTGCAGCTCGGACTCAAGGACTCAGAGGAAACATCTGGCACAAGAGCACGACAGCTTGCCAAGAAACCAGACATAGTGCGAGTGTTTGAATGTGGCTTACCAGACACATGAATGATACCATAGATACAGGACACAATAACTCTTGTCTGGTGCTTTGTAGCTCACCTGCCTGTGTATGACTTTGTCTGATTGTATTTTGCTATCATTGAGACATTCTAGCCTTCCAGCGCAGTTGCTGGGAGGCATGAAACAAAACCTAAGGTTTAAAAATCGGCAACCCCCTCTGATAATTCCGGCATCTTTTTGTCTGGCTGGTGTGTTTTACTTTGTATAAAAGTATTGTTCGTAAAAACTGAGTTTTAGATCCACTGTTTAAAATTTCTGTACCACAATTATCATTAGTTTTTTGGCTAACTGTAGGTCGCTAACTGCATTGCTTCGTTAAGGTTGACTTCCTCATATGAGAGGATGAGTTTCTGCAAAAGAGGGGAATTTTAAAATAGGTAAAACTTAATTAAATGAGAGTGACCATTTATTAAACATGCAGGTTGGGAGTGAAGAATCTCTGTAGGGAGCACATTTAGGATATGAGGGTAATGAATATTCAACAAATTCAATAAAAACATTTCAGAAGCCCTGATAATTCATTAACTAATTCAAGTGTTAAATGTTATTTACTAAATACATAACCTGCGCAAGATGCCTCTGCTTCATTAAGTAGTTAGTATGTATTTCCACTCAGGTACTAGCTTTTAAAACGGACAATTTGCCCCTCTTCTTCCAAGTGATTGACAAGCGGGAAGCCACGCCCTCTTCGAGGCGCCTGACGCTGAACCGCGGCCCCTTCTCATTTCCAGTCCCGCAGATCTCCATTTTCTTCTTTCCCGATATTCAGGAGCAGAAGAGTAAAGATTTGAAAAAATGAATGAAGAATACGACGTTATCGTTCTGGGAACCGGGCTTACGGTGAGAAAGAATCAAACGATGCGGTCCGCAGCGTGGAAGTGATTTGCAACCTGTTACCAACGCAGTTAGCACTTGGCAGTTTGGCTTTGAGCTAACTGGGCCTAATCAGCAGGGCTAGCGCTGAGTAGCTAGCTTAACCGCTAACCGACTGTAAGCGACTACCTGTTATTAAATGGAAACGGAGCAAAGTAGCTAACACTAACCATTAACGCTATGCTATCTATAACTGCTATCAGTGGCTGGAAAGATTACCGATATCTATAAGGGGAACTGTCAGCTTACACAAGACACGTTCAAACGTGTGGTTAGTAAGTATTCCGTCGACTTTGAATGTACTGAGCTCAGTTTCTTGGTCGGTTTTTGGAAGTTGGGCGCCACTTCAGGCAGCTTTTCTCAGTCAAAATGAGATTATACAGGGATGATTAGTCTGCTAGCGTTAGCCGAGCTAAATTAAGCTAACTAATTAGCCTGTCAGCGACAGAATAACGACGTGTTAGCTTCACCGATTAATCTTTCGTGCACGGTGCCCGTTACCCTGTTGTTGACTTTTTCTCAGTGTAATATTAGCAAAGGCAAGTTAGCTACTCATCTGATGAAAGTAGTAATAACGGCAATTTGCTATCTAACTTGCTAACTCAAGTTTCCGTTCTTCGCCTCTGCGATAGAGTCAACAGGATGGGGAATAAAATGAAATCGACTGTAAGCTTAATAAAACGATTTGTTGCAAAGTTAACGAAGTCTCAGCACGTTTAATGAATTCAACGAGAAGACATTTTGGAGAAAAAAGGCGAACTTGACTGCTTAGACAAAATCCCTAGATTACTTTAGACTATAACTGTCAGAAACGTAAGCAATAGGTTGTTGACCTTTTAACTTGAAGTTGGACTTCTTGCGTCGTTTTAATTTTCCTACTATAAAGCCAAAACAAGCTGTTCCAGTATGTGGTGTGGCAGTTTAGGAGCTATTCGCTGTGTAGGGTGTATTTACCCGGAAATTAACCTTTGACAGCATAAACCATGCCATAGCCTAATAGACAAAATGATACTTCCTGAAAGGCCTCCTGACTTGCTG
Organism: Nannoperca australis; assembly: GCA_036023655.1. Taxonomy (NCBI): domain Eukaryota; kingdom Metazoa; phylum Chordata; class Actinopteri; order Centrarchiformes; family Percichthyidae; genus Nannoperca; species Nannoperca australis. Next base: position 19,777 of record JAVQJD010087472.1, read on the forward strand.
TCAATTTTACATGGATGAAGCATGGCATGGAAATACCGTGCTAACTTTGTTGCAGGTCAATGGTTAGCATCCTATTCCAATACCGTTTCTGGACTGTTAGTACACAGGTTTAATGCTGATTGTTGAGCATTTTCACATTTCTCTATGTCAGCAGACACTGAGCTTCAAAGTGCTTTGCCTCAGGCTCAGAGTTGGCAGAGCAGGGCAAAAGCAGCAAAGCAGAAAGGGGTTTGGTTAAGTTTTGGTGGGCAGGGTGTTGATTTAGCTCACATTTGGGTGTGGTTCCACCAAGAAGGAGGAACTGAAAGTACACTGTAAGCTCAGTTAACTTAGAGCTAGGCTGCCTGCCAGGAGGCCTAAGAAGTCCTGCAGACCGCGGCACAGTGCACTTTCACATGTGTTTAGTTCTGTCGTGCAAATCAGTGACTCTACTTTTGTATATCTGACAGCTTCCTGTTGTATGCTACACACTAACATTTGCAAAGCTAAGACTACTAACCAGCAGGTTACACAGATTTCTACTAGGGCCTATAATCATAATAGTAAACAGTGCTGTTACGTTATTTTGCTCAAGTTAACTCCTCCTATAAATACAGCACACTAGTTTTGTACTCTTAAATGGAATAGTATTTCCCACCAACATTTTTTTAAATGTCAAATGGATCACTCCTGCTACTGGATGTCTTGAATGGAGATGATTAGTTGGGCCTTTGTTTGTATTCCATGTTAAGTGGCTGGAGGATGGGGTTTTCCTCCAATACTGACACATGAGGGGAGTGGCTTGGCACACGATATCAAAGTGTCCCTAAATGCAGTCTGCTTCACATTATGATACACTTGATGATCCCAAGTAAGCAGCTTGTTGCCTGAAGACAAGAGAATTGAATATGGTGCCATTTCAGTGGTTGAGGACATTGTGGGTTGAAGATTCTACAGAGACTGTGGGGATGGTTTCCACTGGGCTATAGAAAATTGTGATCGGAACATTTTTAGATTCTTTCCCCACAATTTTCTGAAATCCATAATGAAATTGTCACTTGCTGTCCTAAAGGTAAATATATAAATAAAGTAAAATGTTTACTATATTACTATTCTCCAGTAAGAAGTATACATTTGATGCTATCTTTGTGCCCATCAAAAGGAGGGAATGGACACAGTGCTTGTCTTCACTCAGTATAATGAAAAAAGATGGGTGGGCAGCACATGTAGGCGTTTCAGGTATTGTCAATCAAGTGATTTTTGACTGACTTTTTATTAACCATATACTGCCAGAAATAATTGTCATACAAATTAAACTTCCTCTAAAGCCAGCTCATTTCTATTTAAATTCATAGCTCGACACAGGTTTTGCATATAGAACTTTAATCTGCTGTGTAACTATTTATACTGCATAGTACAGTATGAAACTACAAAAGTGACAAGCATTGCAACTTCAAGATGATTGATAGTAGTAGTAGATTATTATTGTATTGATTGATTGTAACTAGTTAGGGTTGCAACTATCAATTATTTTCATTATGTATTTATTATTTTTAGGTTTGGACTGTTTTTATATACGTCGAGTTACGAGTTACGTCATAGCATGCCAGTGAAATGCCGGACAGTTCAGACTAAAGATTTGTGAAGAGACAAAACCTTTAGAACGTCGCAGCGGTGTGAAATGGCCCGTCTCGGCTCGACTCAAACCGGCCGATGGCGCCTGCAACTCTGCTTTTCAAGTCGCCAGTGGTTTTAGAACGTAAAGGCACGCCACCTGTTTCAGAAGCCAATCAGCACGTAGCAAAGTCAGCTCATCAAGTCAGTTATAACTTGTCAGCTGATCGAAATGGCAGTTTTGGATGGTGGAAAGACAGGATCACCTCATTAATTTGTTTGAGGAACGGCCTTTTTAATACTTTTAAAATGAACTCAAATTAGACCATATTTTAAGATGCTACAAATTATATCCAGCTATTTAAAAAAAGCTGGTAGACCAGCGCATTGAACACTTATGTCTTAAGTGGTTTGTAATTAAGGATTTAAAATTTGCTCATCCGACAGACATGCCACTCAAAAACTGCTCGAAATGCACAGTCTGGTGCAGATTCTAGATATTATTTTTATAACGTCTTAGTTCTGACAGTTAGTAACATCGTTTTAATATTAGCGCAGGAAAACAATTGTCACATAAATTGTGGATATGAGATCCAATCGCCAATCATTTCTTCTTTTTTTGATTAATCAATGAATTGTTTTATGTTTAATGTGAAAAAATGGTAGTCACAAGAGCACAAAGAGCTCAAGTTGGTGTCAAATGTTTTATTCAACCAACACTCTAGATCAGTTCATCATTATACAAAACAGAGAAAAGCAGCAAATCCTTCCATCTGAGAATATACAGAGAATGCGTGATATTTGTGCTCAATAACTGGCTGCTTATCAGTTGATTTTTATTTTGTTCAGCTGTGTACCTCTAAGAAAACCGTCAGAGCGGTGATTTTATGTCATTTCTCTGCTGTGTTGATCTCGTGAGCCCAGTGGATTGAAGTCCAACAGACTCTTGTGACTTGAAACGCTGGAAGGTGTAATGGAAATTTTCAATGTAGTAAAATCCAAGCTGGTTTTGTCATGCTGCGACTGCGATGTTCTGTCATGTGATTGTATCTTTTTGAACTGCAGCTCCTTGGACTTTGCTGCATCTGACCCTCTCCCTGATTTTTATGGGTTAAAAATTTAACTTGGACTGAGTCAGTGCGTGTTCCTCTCACTCAGCACGGCCGCTACTGTCAGTCAGAGGTAGTGATGACTAGGCTGCCTGTCTGTGTCAAACCCTGTATTTCTAGAAGTGGCAGCAGGTGAGCTGAAAGGAGTGACAGTTACACATCAGAACTGCTCTGTCTGGGGGTAGCCAGACTGCATGTCCCCCAAGTAAATGGCATTTAAAGATCACACAGTAGATGAAACCCAGGTTTTACAGATAGATGTGAGTGGATTATTTCAGGGGTAAACCTTTGCAGAAGCTAGCTTGGATGTTGCAGGATGTAGAGAAGCAGGTATGTCACCCAGGTTATGAAGGGGGTTAGGGGATTAGATGCTTAGATAAGTTTAATGTGTGAGATGGGTCCAATAAAGTCTTGAATGCAATCTGTAAGGGCTGCTTGAGTGAATTGTGGGGGCGGTTGCTCTGCTGGTGTACTGGGCTGTAACTGGGTGGAGGTCGTGAAAAAGACATTTATCTCGATTAATCAGTTATTAAAATGAATTGACAGCTATTTTGCTAAGCAGTCATTTAAGTTATTTTTAAGCAAACATTCCTTCCTTTGTTTTATATCGTTGTAAACTGAACATCTTTGGATTTTGGACTGTTGGTCTTTCAAAACAAGACATTTGAAGACTCCACCCTGGGCTTTAGGAACCTGTGATCACAATCTTTTTACATTTTATTAAAAAACAAATTAATCGATTCATTGAAGAAAAGAAAATATTGTGCAGAATAATCAACTTAAAAATAAAGTTTTGTTCCAACTCTACAATTCTCATTGCCAAAGGTGAGGTATATTGAAGAAAAAAAGATCACCAACAATGAGCTTTTGTAAAAATGAAGAAGCAGGAACCACAAGCACATGACAAATAGAAGCGTTATAATGTAAATTAAAAAAACCAGATGCAGAGGCAGGTCAGTGTGCGTCATCCATCTATGCCAGTCATCCTTTGAAAAGCATTTAGCGACACAACAAACAAGCATTGGCAGCAGCAGTGGAACTTGTATGCACAAAAAAAAACTCAAAAGAGGAGGCTGCTGCCAATCTGCTGCCAGTCTTGGGAAGTGAAAGGAGGGCCGGCCTGATTAGTTGGTTTATAATCGTAGGTTGTAACAATAGTCAAACTGTGAAAACTCAACTTTTAGATGCTGCCTGTCTTTGGTCTCTAAGCCTCTATATTGGCCATTGGTGCACTTACCTCATAACACAGTCTAGGACTACCGTTTACAATTGATGACCAATCAACTGCCAGCTTTTGTCTGGGACTTCGAAAAATCTAGAGCTGCAACGACTTGTCATTTTTCAAGCAAAAAATGTCCATTTGCTTGTTCCAGCTTCTTAAATGTGAGGTTTTGTTTCTTTTGTTTGTCATTTCTGACAGTCAATGAAGTGTCTTTGAGTTTTGGACTGTTGGCTGGACACAAGTGAGCGTTATGATTGTTATTTAATATTTACAACAAACTATTGCATTGTTGTTTTTTGTCATGAGTCACAGGTTATACTACATTCCACCAGAGTGTAGGCTGTGCTTCAGTAGAAAAACAGTCACATGATACACATAGTGTATTCTTGCGTCTACAGACCCACTGCTTTAATCGTATTAAAGCCTTTGGTCTATGGGAATTCCAGACTTTGACAAACATGCACAGTTTCCCTCGTCATTTCCAAGCCTGAAAGAGACTGAAGGTTCTGTGGAAGCTGGACCCATCCTCCTCCAAGCATGTCAGACATGTTGGTATTGACTGTCAGTACTGAATTATTGGATACAGCAATGTCTGGTAATAGTCTTGGTTCTGTTAAACCATGAGGGAAATTGTTTCATATATTGTCCCTTCACGCTTTTGTGTCTGAGGCCATTTTTAATATATCAATTAATTTTGATCATGACCCAGAGATCTGAAGTGGCTTTCACAGAACTGAGGATGCAATCAATTATGTTTTACGTTATAGCCACCCAAAACGAGGATAACCAGATGTGTAGTTGTACATTAAGTTTGTATAAGATCACTCGAGATAACAAAGTGATAGGAAGGATGCAAACACAGTTACCATGGGGAAGATATTTAAAGTACAAATGACCTGATTACGTATGATACATCTGTCTAGTGTTGTGGTGGTGCTAATCCAAACTATAAATCAGAACCTATGTACCTATCTAACAGCCGTCATTAATCCTTTGTGTTGATTTATAAATCCAGTTTTTGCGGTGGAAAATATAATTGCATAATTGGATAACAAGTTTACTTGATAAACCATTGTACTTCACATCACGGATCTTTTAGCTGTAAGTGTAGCCTTTATTGGACAGTTCATAGTGCAGAGAAAGAGGGGAATGACTTGGAACAAAGATTATATGGAGGTTATATGGTGTACATCTTGACCACTCAACCATCTTTGTGATGATGAAGGACTTCAGTCTTTACAACCATCGGGCTCTAATAATATGGTATTTCTGCAGCTATGACTTCATCTGCTGCCATGTATTGCAATAATCCAGCTGTCTACCTTTATTCTAAATAAGCCAGTTGAATTAATCGCTTTCTACGTGTTGATTTAAGTGTTTGCCATTTACACGCAAGGGAACAGAACCTGATAAATACTGAAAATGTCCCCTCTGCATGCTGTTACAACATAACTTTGTGTGTAACCTCTAACTAGATGTTTGTCTCCGTGTTTGACCTACAAATTTTTGTTATAATTCTGTTTTCCCCGTGACACTTTCTGATTTGGTTTGCTATATGTGTTAAAAAAATGTTAGCTGTGTTAAGGAATATAACCTCCCAATAGTCCTTTTTAATAATCCAACTAGAATTGGAATGCTCCATGTCTTAATTATATTCTGCATACTACAACACCTTAGTTGGGTCGAGTTAAAAACATGGAGATTTCCCACTTTGCCTTCATTGGAGTCAGTGAACAAAACCAGTGATCATGCAATAATCCATGTAGGTGTAAGTTCCCTGTTCTTTAATCCTAAAGTCCACAGTATTTGTTCCTGCACTGTGTTCCAACTGGACCAGCATGCAGCCAAAACTGTTTAGCCCCACAGAGGAAAAGCCACAGCCATTCAAATGAAAACGGTGGCGACCGGGTGTGCCAGATGGGTCTGATGTATTGCAGCACAAGAAGAAAGCATAGACCGTTGAGAGCATCTGCCTCATTTTTCATTCAAAGATGATTGTATGTATGTTGATACAAGCTGTACACGGGACAATGAAAAACAACTTGTCATATCTGTGAATTTCCCCCACGTCCTGTTGATCTTGGCCTAATCCCTCTTCTGTTTGGTTTTCCTTCAACAGGAATGCATTTTATCAGGCATCATGTCCGTGAAGGGGAAGAAGGTTCTGCACATGGACCGCAACTCCTACTACGGAGCGGAGAGTGCCTCCATCACGCCTCTTGAAGATGTGAGTTAAACTCTTACCCTTTGTGACACTGGGGAGGTCGGATTGGTTTGAAATGTAGGCTTAAGGAAGAAAGAGCTACAGGCTGTGGAGTTGTGATAAATAAACATCTAAATACCAGTATTCACTTTGTATCTTAAGGCTGATATATGGGAACAGGTGAAGCTCTACTAATAAAATTAACAGCTGGAGAAACAGGGTCTGAATTCGAGGTATTTCAGGAATGACCTCAAGTTTGGAGGTAAAACTGGGCTATAATAGCGTATAAAGTTATATAACTATTGTTTAGACAATTCATTGTTTAATTCAAATCATTGTTTGCCAAATCGTATGGCCTACTCACAACCCGGCAGCAAGTGTTCTGATGGCCGGCACCAGTGTTCGACCCGGGGCTGTCCAGTACAGGAAAACAAGCCAAAACAAATGTTCTCGAAAAGATGAAGTATTTAGTTTTCTGTAGCCTCTCTGTAGATCTCTACCAACGACGACATCTACTTTCTCATTACCCCTTTCACTATGACGACCAGGTTCTCTTCTCAGCCTGGAAAGGTAGCTGCTCTAAAAGAAATATGTACAGCATGGTGTTTTTTTTAACATGGTGGAAGCTGTTCTGAAAGACTATACAAACCCTTTGGCAAATTAGTTTTTCCAGAAGTTAGTGCTGATTTACTGCAGTAAGCCAGCTTTAAAAGAGTACCATTTAGCTTTGCACTCTATAACATTGTTCGACTCACGATGGGCAGTTCAATCATTTAGCAGAACTTGCAGAATGTTTTTTATTCCATGCATTCATCCTTGTCCAAATGTTGCGCCTGCATTACCCTCAATGCAACTCCACTGCTGATAGTTTGGCCAAAGATTCAGGTGTGTTATGCTAGTAGAGGCTAATGTAGTCTCAAGCATCTAGTATGAAGCAAAGATGAGGAGTAGGCTCTTTCTAACTCCACACTCCACAGTTTCATGCATCTCCCTCTGAAGTTTGTGCAGTAGAACTCCCCAAGACCTGTAAACAGACTTTGATGTGTAAAATCAGTGGAGTAGAGAAATACTGTTGAGTGTAGCTTGAGTCATGTCAGGTTCTTTGTCTCCTTACAGCTCTACAAGCGCTTCAACCTTCCTGGGAAACCTCCTGAGTCAATGGGAAAAGGCCGGGACTGGAACGTGGACCTCATCCCTAAATTCCTTATGACCAATGGTATAGTTTTTAGATCACTCGTTTGAATATCACATGCTTCTTTAGCTTATGACTTAAAATTCTGGTTCCTTCCTTTGAGTTCCTGCAAAGTGTCCCCAAATACCTGCAATATGTCAAATAGTTTTTTAATGTTTCCTAGCAGAGCTGTGAGCTTTAGCTTCTTAGTAGTAATGTATGTTGAACATTTGTGTGAGTGTGATAGTTCTTACAATGTTTTAATATTTAAAATATCTTTAAGCTGCAGCAGGAATCACAAGTAACTGCAGCTAAACTTGGTATAAAAGGAGATACAGTTGTAAGGATGTTGATATTTTCTAAATGTTTTCATGAGTGAAGCAATGGTCTCATTTTGTGTTGTGAAAATAACGCTGGTGTTTGCGTCTCCTCCTCTCAGGTCAGCTGGTCCGCATGCTGCTGATCACACAGGTGACTCGCTACCTGGATTTCAAAGTGATCGAGGGCAGCTTTGTGTACAAGGCGGGCAAAATCCATAAAGTCCCCTCTACTGAGACTGAGGCTCTGGCATCGAGTAAGTTATTGGAGGATGCAGTGAAAAGTGGCTGAACAGGGATTCTAAAAGGAATGTGTGGACAGTTAGAAACCAACATGTTTGATTTATTTTCTGCATCTGTTTTTTTCCTTTCTCTTAAGTCCTTGTTTTTTTTTTTTTTAAGTAGGTAGTATTGTTTGGCTCTAACCCTTAACACATGGAAACACTCAAATGTATAAAACCTTTGTCTTCTAAAGGTCTGATGGGGTTGTTTGAGAAACGGCGCTTCAGAAACTTCCTGATCTTCGTCTCCAACTTTGACGAGAACGACCCCAAAACCATGGAAGGAGTCGACCCCAAAAATACAACCATGAGGGACATTTTCAAAAAGTTTAACCTCGGCCAGGATGTCATGGACTTCACCGGCCACTCCCTCGCTCTCTACCGCACAGATGAGTCAGTGGTCTTTCTAGTTGTGTGATAAACGTTGCACATGATTGTGATTCCAGCCTTGTTAAGTTGTACAGTTTGCTGAGTTTTAAATGGTCTCCATTTCTCTCCCCTCAGTTACCTGGACCAACCTTGCATTGAAACCATAAACAGGATAAAGCTTTACAGTGAGTCTCTGGCCAGATATGGCAAGAGCCCATACCTCTACCCACTGTACGGCCTAGGAGAACTGCCACAAGGGTTCGCCAGGTAGGGGACATACGTAGATATTTGTATATCACTCGACATACAGTACCAGTCAGAAGTTTGAACACACTTTCCTATTCACTTGACTGGGAAAGTGTGTCCAAACTTTTGACTGGTACTGTACATACAGTGTACCTATTTTGCCATGTAAATAGTGTTCGCACAAGGACTTTGTAGTAGCTTCTGAACATTACTGCAGCTTCAGAATTTCAAAATCCAGCTCTTCATGGCCAAAGATGTCCAGTAACTATGGATGCAAAGGGACTAAAGGTCCCTGGTGGTGCCTCTTAATTTTGGAAAACAAGAAACATCCACTCCACATCCACTCTTAATGTTTGTACTTGTTGCACATAGTGCTGTACACAAGTTGTAGTAGGAAGTTAGTTACTGTAGTTTGGCCCTCTTGATTTATCCTCTTTCTGAAAGTCAAATAAATAAATTAATGTCCACAAATCTCTTAAAAGTAATGGAAGAAAGGTGTTCCTTTATATCTCCAGAACTTGTCTGAGAATCATCATGTTTTAAAGTGTTCTTCTGTCTCGCAGTAATCCAGTGATAGTTGTCTTTACACCCATGGGTACATTGCAAACAGCAACTGCTAATTCGGCTTCCTTTTGATGGAGAGAAGTAACAAAGAAGAGGCATGACAATATCCATTCATATAAACATTCGCTCAGTCAATATATTTTTGACATTCCTGGGGCTCAGAATGTCTCATCATCGATCTTATGTTTGTAAACCTGTGTATATATAGACAATAAACAGTTTAACTTACAGCGATACAGTCTCAAAGTATATAGCGTTTGATGTTTTCACATAAAGCTTATTTGCCCATAGGGGGATTCAGATAATGAAATAGCCTTTTCTCATAGTGGATACTTTGCTTTGTCAAACACAGGTAACATGAATAATGGCTACTGTAGATGTAGGTGTCCCAGTAGGCCCTGTTCACAGCAAACGTTTAGTCACAGCCCGTGTTACTAATAACATTAACCAGGGCTCTGTTCAGTGTCCCAGTGACTGAGCCAGCGTGCACAATACCTCATCCCTGAAACTGAAGCAGCTAAATGGAATCCTGCCATTACTCGTTTTATTAGTTACCTATGGTCACATGTGAAAATGTCCTATTTCAGGGCCCACTGGCTCACTGATGGGGCATACTGGGGAATTTAAGTGGAACAAGAACGTCATTATTGTTATTAGTTACAGCTGTGCCTCCCCTGCTAGACTCTGTCAAACTGTCCACCGTGACGAAGCTCTGTACCTGGAAAAGGATATGAAAGTGTGAAGTCAGTTTTTTTATTCTTATTACATTATTGCTTTACATTCAGTCATTCCTTGTTTATTCGGGCCATTTAAGTGTATGATTTCACACACAACGTTTCTATGGAGTAAAGTGGTGGAGAGCCAATACCCAACATATGGATTCAGACACAAGAGTCTTGTCACATTATTCATATTGAATAGATTCATGTAGCGCACTACTTTTCATTCAGCCTGTATCCTTTGATAATCTCTCATTGATTTTCTCTTCCAGGCTCAGTGCCATCTATGGTGGGACGTATATGTTGAACAAGCCCATAGACGAGATCGTGGTGGAGAATGGAAAGGTGGTGGGAGTCAAGTCTGAGGGAGAGGTGAGTGTTTTGTTCTCAAATGTGTTGGATTGCTTTGTTAAACATCTGCAGTTTGAGGGTAAAACCCACTGAGACGCACAGAGCTGGGGGTGTCAGGATGACCAGTACGTCCCTGGTATAGGGAGGTCTAGACACAAAATGCTGTGCGACTTCCCCGCTCTCCCAAGAATGGCCAGCTGTACAGTATGAATCGTAGTTCAAAATATCAGTTTATTCTAAACCTCAGAGATGAGCATTGCCCAAAACAACAAGCAAAAGTTTACTAATCCAAAACCTTAAGTTCCCTTAAAAAAATGAAAACAAATGACATTTTGTTTTCATTTGTTGTTTTAACCTAAACCCTTAAAACAACACTCCTAATTCTACTCAGCTGCTACTGGGTGCTCCATATTTACAGTGTAATGTTTACAACAAACTATTTTACTAATTGGCAGAACTTTCCTTGTTTCCTTGTTCCATTTCCTTGTTTGATCCTATAAACCCTTTGACTTCTTCCCTGCAGTAGTATAAAGGGAAAACATGTCTGCACAGTCACGCATCATTATATGTAACATATCCAGGAAATGAACATATCCCTTGACCTCAGACCTTTGGCTGTGTTTGGCCACCACAGATCGCCAGGTGCAAGCAGCTGATCTGCGACCCCAGTTACGCTATGGATCGTGCCTCCAAAACAGGCCAGGTGATCCGAGCCATCTGCATCTTGAGTCATCCCATCGGCAACACCGGCAACATCAACTCCAGCCAGATCATCATCCCCCAGAATCAGGTCAACAGGAAGCATGGTGAGCACACAGGAAATGAGCAGATGACAAAGACTTTATAGTATTTCATCATGTCCTTATCGTAGCGAATTACTGTAGATGTCAAATCAACAAACGGTCATATTGCAGATAAGCAGAGGGAAAAATAAGCTTGTTGACACAAATGACAGTTCTTGAAAAATCACCTTATATTTCACATAATATAAAAGCTAATTGTTGTAGTAATATTGAAAATATATTTATTTGTCAGTAATACTTTTGTTTTGTCCAAAAGAAGTGCAACAAACCGTTGCATCATGTTTGTTTTGTTTCCACTGTGAAAATGCTTCTCATCTAATATTCAGTATTTACCTTTTATTCTTAAACCCCAGTCTGCTTCTCCCAGTGACTTCTTTGCTGCCTCAGATAGATGCTTATTTATTTTACTTCTGACCCTGCCATTTATCTGAAATAGCAGGATGTGCTGTGGCAGCTGCCAAAGTGTATAATTCACATTTAAAATGTCTGTGGTGGTAACTGTGAAACTTTGGTTTTAGCAGACTTTATTCATATTGCCAGATTTTATCCAGAGCTATGACAGTGAGTAGACGGTACACAGACAGCAAGCTGAACCAAATTCAATATTTATTTGTCTTAATGTCTAACATTAACCCATCAGACCGCTAACATTAACTTCTCCACAAACCACCAGCCATCACCTTGTGTTTTGTCTGCTTCCAGACATCTACGTGTGTATGATCTCCTCTGCTCACAACGTGGCAGCGCAGGGTAAATACATTGCCATCGCCAGCACCACTGTGGAGACCAACGACCCAGAGAAAGAGATCAAGCCGGCCCTGGACCTGCTGGAGCCCATCGAGCAGAAGTTCATCAGCATTAGTGACCAGTATGCACCCACTGACATGGGCACTGAAAGCCAGGTATGACTGCCATACATTTCATGGGATAAGATGAAAAGTGAAGGAACATTTATAACTATTACACATTATTATTCACTGCAGACTTAAAACAGACAAGTAACACGAGCAGCATGGCAGGATTTACATTTGATCAGCTGTATCAATGTCATTTTGTAAGCTAGCTCTGACACAACATTGAACTGTTGGCTGTTTCAGGTAAACATGCCATCTAAGCCAAAGTCTGTACGCTCAACCAAAGCTGGTTTGTCATGGAAATAAATACCACTCTGCTGGTTTATTTTGAACAGAACATGTATGCAATCCTTGCTAACTTTTTAAAATATCAAAACGGTCCAAAGTAGGAATTCTGTCTGCAAAAACACCTGCAAGTGTCATTTTCTGGCCCTGTATGCTAATGGAAGCTAATAGAATCTGTTATACTTTTTAACACATCAATATATGAATCACCTTAATCAGGATCTTTACATTTACATTACATTACACAGGATGTTACATTTAGTCTAACCGATAAGTTTGCCTTGCATGTTGCTGTTATGTAAGAACATGCCGTCTTTGCACCATGAGCTTCTTTGCTGCCATAGTGTGTGAGCAGGAAGTTATGCGTGGTCTGACTGTCTGCCGTAGATTGTTTATGCATCTCTCTGTGCGCTGAAAGAAGGCTTCTTTGACCCGCTATGTGACCGTGTTATCTCCACTGCAGGTTTTCATCTCCCGTTCGTATGACGCCACCACTCACTTTGAGACCACCTGTGACGACATCAAAGACATCTACCGGAGGATGACGGGCTCAGACTTTGACTTTGCTGAGATGGAGCGCAAGAAGCAGGACATCTTCGGCGATGCCGCAGAGTAGAGGCGAAGCGTCTGCAACACTCCTGATTATCAAAGACAACGCTGCCGACAACTGAAATCTTACAAAAAAATTGAAAACCTACACAAAAATGCACACCAATGGGGTGGCTGATTATCTAAGTATATTGGTTGCCCATTGAGGAAGTTCATGATATAGAGAGATATTATATAGTATTGTTGGATAGGGTTCAGGGAGGGAGCTGTGCTTTGCTTGTATGGATGTTGCACTAAACACGGCTTATGCCTAATATACAGTAATACCCTACATTCTTCAGCTTGATCAAGTTAAGCTGATGCATAGTCCAAACATGCCAAATTAAATGATGATTCATAATCAATAGTATCTTACAGAGTGGTTTTGGGAGGGGGGGGCAAAATGTTCAGTGTTGCATCTATACATCAGCTATTTTGTCTCTGCAGTTATTTTTTCATTTCTGGGTGAAAGAAGTGGATTGGCTTCGTAGGTTTGAATTAAATCATGTGAGTAGCTGAGTGTTCTTTGCAGGGTTTAGCAACTAAAAAACATTGAGGCCCAGCAACAGCAGACAGCTGTGTGAGGTGGCACCTCAGCCGTAAGCTTATATTGTCAGATTTCGTGAAGTGAAAGTGGTTAAACGGTGTGTGGGTTTGATATATTTGTGTATTTTAACCCGTTTCATGTCTAGTCTCCAGAACAGCCACACATACTGTAAGCCAAGCCACAACAGCAACTGTAGTCCAGCATAAACTACCTGAACCTGTTTTCAACAGCTTGAGTTTCTATAATGCATCAGAGGAGATATTAGTTTCTGTATAATGCAAAGTGATGGATGACCCGAGCAGAAACAGCAGATTGATGGGAGTGTGGTTGTATTTGCTAAAGAAGGACCAAACGTACTGTGGAAGTATTGAATTGATGAGAGCCCTGTGATATCTTCTGTTTTGAACTACTTAAAAAAACATCTTGGACTCAAATGATTTCTGTACTGCGAAGTAAAAACAACTGTCAAAAACCAAACTGATGCATTTGTTATTTTGTACATTTCAGGCAGTGTTTGTGTGTGGTGAAGAATGACTGGTGAATGTGTGCAACACAAGTGAAATATACACTACCGTTCAAAAGTTTGGGGTCACATTGAAATGTCCTTATTTTTGAAGGAAAAGCACTGTACTTTTCAATGAAGATGACTTTAAACTAGTCTTAACTTTAAAGAAA
>JAVQJD010087473.1:0-13420 GCA_036023655.1 Nannoperca australis
AAAGCAGTGAACGACTCACAGAAATGTAAAGAGGCTGACAGGCAGGTAGACACGTAGATACATAAACAGGCAGGTAAAGAGACAGACAGGCAAACAGACAAACCGACAAAAAGCCAAGCTGGAAGACAGGCAGAATGACAGTTAAGACAGACAAACCAGACCAACAAGCAGGCAGATAGCTTTAAAAAAAAAAATCTAACCGACTCCTAAGTTTGCAAGGCATGTTTGGCAGTGCAGCCCACAAGACACTTATTTATTTCAGGTTTGGCCTACATACAGTATGTGAGGTTAAAAGTTTAATATTTCCATTTTCCACTCTCCACTACGTATTTTTATTGGACTCTTTAGGAAGACTTGAGGAAGGGAAAACATATTAACCTGCTATTTAATATAGTAGGAAGTGGCCTAAATATGTAATTACTCTTTTTAAAACCATAATGAGAGTTAATATACATGATTCTAAATGTATATTTATAATTTGCAAAGAAACATATTCTTGCAAAAGTTTGTCTGAAAGTTGTTTTTGTTTTGTTGTTTTATTTGCAGTCCTTTATCTTACATTTGCATTGTATGTCATATTTACCTTCATGGTAATTATTACACAAAAAGGCACTGCAGCCTCTTAACATTCATCTTTGGTCTGGTGAGCTGGTCAGCTATTGATCCACCACCATGTAAAAGAGGAGAACAGTTCAGGGAAATGTTTCTACTGTTTCAAGTAGACTTTACTTTAAATAGCCCAGGTTTTCGGCGATCCCAGGCCTTTCTTTGGATTCTCTGCAGATCTTACCATCCAGGGATTTTAAAGCTGGACCCTTGAGATGTAAGAACATATCAGCACATTAACCCCCAGACTGACTAAGCATGCGGGCCCACCACCAGTATGTGTTCCAGAGTAGCTACACTTTACATCTCTGTGCTGCATTTGTTTATTGTCGTTGCACAACTCAGAAAATAAAATGCTATAATTCTTCTCAAGGGGAAAAGTTCAGGTTCACTTCAATAATGACTCATAATTTATACGTACCATCTGGTACAGTATGTAACACTGAGATGTAAAAGTGTTATTTTCCCAACAGCAGTAGTAAAGTTTCACCACAATAGGGACTTTTGTTGTTTACAAATTTCAAATAATGTATCTTGGTTTACAGTTAAATGAAAATGTCTTTCAAGTAAAGGAAAGCCCTAATAACTGTTTTAGTGTTTATGGCACACTGGCTCAAGTGTAATGTCATATAACATTGCATGTTCCACTTCATTAATTACAAACCACATATACATTACATTGACTATTTTCTGAAGCAGAAATGTTTGCTGAGTGATTTGCTGTGATCTTTGCAGCAGAAACCCACGGGACATTACATAACTAATCCATCACACTAAACATTAAGGTCCTCTTTTGTGTTTTGTTAAATCTACATTATCGCAGTGCAGTAAAACATTCAGAAGCTGCAACTATTTTGAAAGGCTTTCTTGGAGGTGTGTTTGTACGAAATCTTTGATGTTGGAGAATATCTCTTGTTTGCATATTGGTTTTCTTTCAGATTCAGTTTACGAACCTAGATAAATACAAAGATTTGTAGGTAATCGGATGGATGTTAGTCAAACCTCCTAGCAGAACGCCTTCAGTAGAGTGTCTGTATTTGCTGTTAAGTCTCACCCGGGCTAAAAAAGGATTTATGATTCATGATAGGCATTATTAAGATCTGTGCATTTGAAGTCCACCAGCTAACATTATCCCTCATGCAAGTTTGAGCAAAAATCACTTATCCAGATATAGTCACCTCACTGCTGGGTACAGCCACCGTACCCCAAAGTCCTCCTTTCTAGTGTGGCGACACCGTCCGGATAATTGCACTGTCAAGGTCAGAGATGGTTAGGTTTCAGTACACTGTTCAAGTGGAAGGAATCGAATCAAAGGGCTCTGAGAGGGCCTAATCCCTGTACTGGAATGGCTTTGATTGTGTCAAGGAGCAATTAAGCATAGGTGCGTGTGTGTTTGGTCAATATATCAGTCACTGAGAGTCACTGTGGCACGTATGAGCACTTTGAAACTTGCTTTGCAAGGTATTTTAATGCTACATGGAACGCCTGAGATTTCCCCCATGTTTTATCACGCACAGATTAAGCAGAATTTACACTGGTGATGTTGAAAGGCGGTACATTTAATTCAGTTAATGTTTATTAATATTTAATCCTCATAAAATGAAAGTCAACATTTTGATAAGGATTTAAGCTTCAGTGAGATACAAACATTTTGTTTAGCTTCTAATGTAGTTAGCTCAAGTCTACTTCTGTCCCTCTTGCACAACCTCCTGACTCCTGAACTATAACAAACATACAGTTCAGCCACAGCTAGTCAGCCAGTGTGCGCCAACTAATGAGCGGCTGCTCGGAGAGTTTAGGCTGATGTTAATTTGTTTTGTTTTTGTCGTAAACTGTGTGTCTGTAAATAATGTGTAAATGACGAGCTGTCCTTGCATGCCAGCCGGCCGGGCCACACACATTGACTGAGATTGTAACACACACACACACACACACACACACACAAACACACACACACACACACACACACATACACACACACACATACACACACACCCCTTTCAGCGGTTCTAGTGATCTGGATGCCAAGCTCTTTGTTTAGAATGCATTCATGGTTTGGTCATTATTTGCAAAGCCAGTTTTTGGAGGTATAAATATGAACTAGTTGTTTTTGTGCATAACCTTTACAGTCAATGCTGTCATATTAGTTTGACTTAAATAGCCGGTTCATGTTACTGCCTCTTTGCCATTTTGCTTGCTCAACAAAGTCCAGTTTGCAGTGTGTCAGTGACTCCACTGGGTGCTGAGTGGTCCAATCATTGTACACTGAGTAGTTGCTCGGAGAAGGCAACATACAAAACTCCATTAATACAGGTAGAGCTTCTCAAAGACCCCCAAAACTCCTAAAAATAGAGCTTTTACACGCCCAAGTACAGACACACATGTTCAGCACATGCAAACACACACACACACACACACACACACACACACACACAGTACAAATAAGCATGCAGAAACACATGTACAGGTAGAAATGCACACATATATACACACTCTACGGCCGCAAGGGCAGCCCGCTCTTAACCGCTAATGCAAACATGAGATAATATTAGCTGTCTATGAAATATTTTTAAAATACCAACAGGGGGTCATGAACTGCTGTATAAAAGACCATCATAGTTGTGAGCCCGAGCTGCTTGGCTCCAAATAAACCCTGGGGTCTAACTTAAGGTGCCTGCAGGATATTTTTGGGGTCAGTGTTTACAGGTGTTTATTCAGTGGCAGCAGTGCCAAGAGGTTAATGGGATACCCACTTTAAGAAGTTCAAATAGACTAAAGTCCATGTTGTTGAATTCGTGGTTATTTTGACCCAAGGATGGCCAGGAGGGAGGCTTCATAGAGGAGAAGAACACCTTTCAAGTCCCATAAGGTGCAACATCTATTGCAGTAAAAAGACCACACCTCAGTCATTTATTGATAGGACATCAAAGTATGGTGGAGTAATGGCGGTCGAGTAATAGCGGTAAAATGGTTTGGAAAACTCAAGATGACAAGACTTGCAATGAGGATATCATCTCATATTTAGAGGCTCTATAACAGAGACTTACATAAGGTTCTTATTAGTAAACCTCTATTTTCTCTACAAATGTAATGAAATGGTGGAGCAAAGGTAAATCAGTGCATTTATCATCCAAATAAAAGCCATGTGGCTTATCTTAGCTCTTATTCAGGCACTTTACCCTCAGCAATAAATATTACACCACAAATCACATCAAATGTGTAATGTTTAAAGCCTTGGTTCTCCAGTAAACTATCTTCTCCTGATAGTGGAAATCAAATATGGCCACCTGGTAAGTTGAGTTCCATTGAACCATGTTCACCTCATTGGAAAGCTGGATTTGATTGATACAAATCTAGTGACCAAGAAGGGTTTATTTATTTATTATTTATGTATTTATTGCTCTCAAAATAATTGGTTGTATGGCAAAGCAACATTTTCATATTTGGAGTCTGTTATAATTCTGGCACAACAGGAGGAACATCAGCACTAAAGTAGATTTAGAATGAGATTCAATTATTTTGCTTATGCTTCACAATTTATAGCCAACCACTGTTCCTCCCTCGTTGCTTGTTGATGTTGTTTACTGTGGATCTATGTGGGTTAAGAAGTGCTCTGTGCTATATCTGTCTCCTCAGAACCTAGACTTCATCTTCCTTTCCTTCTGTCATCCTTCGCTCCTTCCTTCATACCCTCCCCCCTTCAACCTTTGTAGTTTTCCACTAACCTCTGCTCTGTTTCCTTTGCAGGTTCTGATCTGTCCATCTTGTGTCGAAACGGATCCAGCCAAGCAAATTGTACGAAAGAGCTGAGAAACACAAAACATGGCTGTGGCTGGATGTCCGGATTATTTCCTGCATCATCCAAATTATCAGGTAAATGGCAATTTCTTGTGTAGGCCTTTTTTCAGTAAGTTAAAGTATATCTTTAAGCAAAATGTATATGCTACTTTAACAGGTCAACTAGTGTTTGCAGGCACCTTATTATTTATGTATCTAACATGGTAAACTAATAATAAACCAGCCAAGAAGTGCTCGAGGTACTGTAGGTTCGCTTCCAAGAATTCTAGGAAATAGTGAGGGTCTCACTATCCTTGCCAACACTTCTGCTTTTCCCAGCCTCCCTTGATCAGCCCTTTAGATGATATCCATAGTATATTTGGTTCATTACTTAAAAGAGTGGTCTACGGTTATAGGGTAGCCCTGACTAAAGAGAGACTCTGTGAATGGCAGTGATATGGTCACAACATTCCGCCGCTGTGAACACATTGAATTCAGACAGAGCTGCAGGGGGACGGGCGGTTTAAGAGTGTTGGTCCAACAGAGGTACAAAAGCATGTTCTTTTGGCTGACACACCCCCAGGTAATGGCTGCTCTTTTCATTCTGATTCTATGGCCAGCCCATTCTCTCACACCCATACACACACAAATACATTGACTCTGAGCTTTTGTTTTGAGTAGGTTTCCTTCTGCAGTGGAAATATTATATCATGTTCCTGGTGTAAAGCCAACTTATCAACAGCTACCTTAAAGCTGAATGAAAAATGTGTTTATTAAGAAGAAAAACATTAACCACACATGTAAAGGAATGGTTTTCCTAAACATGTTCTCAACAGTAATTGTTTTGTTTTCCTGAGTGTGGGGCGATTGACTGTAACCCACCTGATTATAATGTCAAAACATTACAAGAAACTCACCTCATCCGAATACAATTACATGGTAATCATGGGGTACGGTGGCTGTACCCAGCAGTGAGGTGACTATATTTGGATAAATTAAAGTGATTTTTGCTCAAACTTGCATGAGGGATATCTTAATAATGTTCAACAGCACATGTTATGAACAGAGTAAATTAAAGGAAACAAAACCTGCATTGAAACTACTCCATGTGGATAGATCCATATATATTCCGTATGGGAAATATATATGTTTTATTGTATTGCTCATTGAAGTCTTCCTCAATGTGTTAGGTTTCATTAAAGTCTTAATGTTTCATTTTAGTGTATAATTCAAATAACTATTTGTTTTTACAGTTTTTTCAGGTTTCTTTCTTTCAGCACAGAGCAACAGAAAGTATTTGGATTACAGAGGAACAAACGTGATTTGTTATTGAGTAAACAAAGGCAGAGTTGACTCAGGTTTTAGGTTTAGTAGATTCTTTTCGCACCAGCCGCTGTAGGCAGTAGCGCTATTAGCCTGATCAGAAGCAAGTCTGTTGTTTGCTCGTCAGCTTGACCGGGGATTTATCTGTGACCTTTGACCTCAGAGTTCAGCCCACTAGAGTCTCCAAGATCACTCACTCGGCTGTTTGCAAAGCATTCAGCTATAACAGATGTACCTTGACTTGCTGAATGAGAAAACCCATTCACTGTGAAATTCCAGGGATATGGAAGATTTTGCCTGATAAAACTGCAGAAGCAATTCAAAACAGATTCAAGTGGAGATAACATTCATACTTCACTCAAGGGATTACACCGCCAATGTAATCTTGTTTCTGTTTTATGATCGAAACTGGTGAATAAATGATGTTATGTGCAAAGCAAGGCAAATCTGATGTGGTAAAAAGGATGGTAGCTGATTAAATAACACTCAATCAGGAAACTACAGCACCTATAATACATTTTATAAGGTTATATAAATGTAAAACTAACCTGGGCCCTCATGTATAGTAAAACTAGAGTAGATTACACACTAAAATGCTGTCTAACTAGCTGAGCTCAAGGTATCTCTGTATGCCAAAAAATAATATTGTCATGTATAAGAATTATATCCTTAAGTGTATTAAGCTTCCTCAAATCTATGTCGAATCACTGGATAAACAAGCAGAGTCTAGCACTTGGATATACGTTTTCTTGTGAGAGATAGCTGGTCTGTTTTATCTGGGACTAAACATTAACAAGATGGTGTGGCGTTTCTCATAACCTAGCAGTATGCCAGTATTTGAATGAGCTTTTGCAATGTGAATATTTAATTGCATTTGCAAGAGGAACATTTCACAAAAAGCATGTGAAAAAAGGCTATGGTGACGTTGGTGAAGTTAACTGCAGTTATGACTCAGTCTGTCGTCACTCTCAATACATTGGAGTTTGATCAAATGTACAATATCAAAGGGTTCCTTCATTCACCATACCAAGTTTTTCCAGTTCAGGGTCATGGACTGGCTGAAGCTTTTCCTGGCATTCATTATATGTACCTATCCCCGCATTTATGGGCATAAATCTAAAAGTCTCGATTTCTGGCTGAAAGTTAGGCATGATAATTATCATGAATTATATTTCACAGTTGTCTGAACAAGGGATGTTCTGATGTTGACTAAAATATCCTTACATGCTTTACGTTTATTTATAACGTATATCAATTAGTAACCCAACTTTTATTCTCACCTTATTTTGAATTTAGTACATTATTGGTTTTGGATGGGGATCCAGTAAAACCAACAAATATTGGATAAAAACTACTGACAATCATTTCAAATAAGCTGTATAAAGTTTTCAGAAATATTTATATATATATTCTGCTTTCTTTCTTTTTTCAGTTTTTTAGGCTTTAAAATAACACTTAGTTGGTGTATTTATAATAAAAAATCTAATCAAATATATTTACAAGGGCTATATCTACCAACTCATTGTATATCACAATGTGTTTCAGTTATAAGAACTAGTTATAATGCTTCCCTAATTCTACTGAACTTCAATAGACCTGTCACATTGTCTGGATGAATAGCATAATAAAGGAATTACCAACGATAGCTAGCATAATAATGGGGTTAAGTTTCAATAGATTAATTGGAATTATGTAGATAGATAAAACACCTTAATCAGCTATTGTTGTGAAAATATGTAATAGCCCGGTTTTTCAGTGGCTCAGCTGTGCTGTGACAACAGCTACAGCTGAGTTTCTACTGTATAAACAAATGAAGCACTAGAGCAGACATTAGTGTGACCTCCTGATCTTGCTCTGGTTAATTACGTAAGAGGAGATTTCCATTTGCTGTCTAGTGTTCATGTATGTTGTAACAGGACTATCTCAGTTAGTGCTATTGCTGTCAGCAAGAATGGTCTGACAGAAGCAAGTCTCGGACCCATGAGTAAGATTTCAACATCTCTAAAGCTTTCAGAGAATATTTAGTTCTAGGTAAATCTCACTGTGCAATTTTATTTTTAGGCTGTATCCAAGTCCATTTTTAGCTGCTGCTGTTTAGCCAACGGCCTCTCAGTGAGTCAAGTATTGATCACATTCAGTCCCTCATCATAAGATTTAACCACAGTCTGACCTCTTCTAAAGGCGTAGCTTTGACATGCATCACAGTCTTTTCTCTTTTATTAGAGGCCCAATCTCCAGACCTTTGTGTATGTCCTGTTTTCAATACCTTAACCTTGTCTCTGGCCTTCCACTGACCCCTTTTAAAAAGATGAACCCTCAACCCCTCTGAGTTCCTTTCAACTTCATCAATATGAAAGGGCCCTTATATGCTTCTTGTCAAAACTTGGCCTACCTTTAGTCCTGTTTTGACCCCTGTTTCAGAACTTACGTATAGTGTGTGTCTGTGTGTGCGCATGTGTCTGTGTGTAAGAGAATTACTGTGAAAGACTGAGAAGCAGGATGTGAAAATGCAAGAACAAAGATAAAAAGAAAGAGAAAATCTTAAAAAAGAAGAAATGTTGGCTTTTATTATATTTTCTCTCTCCTCTTTGTAGTCTCAACCTTTTAGGCTTCAATTAACCCATTACCAAATGCTGAGTTGGGCGATGGCGTGGCTGAGGATTATGCTAAATGGCCAGTATCTATAGGATTAAAAACGTTATGTCAGTTGTCTATAGAGACATCAAAAGCGGGCTGGGTTTTGGGTTTTTGTTGGTAAGATCCACGACAGAGACCAAGTTGTGCTTTAAAGGTCCTTTAGTGTATGTGTGTTAACTAATTTACTCCCAGACAGCCATGCAAAACAGTATTCAAGACCAGTATATGGTGTGAAATAGGCCCTGCGTTTTTGCTCAGTAGAGCTGAACCATGACCATCCTGTCCTGAATGCACACACACACACACACACACACACACACACACACACACACACACTAATGGTGTGCTGTAACATCCCACCAACCAAACCGCGTCCCACTGCTGTTTGGGTGACTGGGTAGGGATCAGTCACAGTCTAGTAGCTGGACTCCCAGACAGTGTGTGTTGATGATGGGGTTTGCTATGTCACTGGAACAAATGGGGTGATGGGGTGGTAATTTAAATTTTTTTTTTTAATTTTAGAAGAAGGTTAGTCCTATTAAGCTCCAAATATCTTTTTCCATCCAGCCAAGATAGCTGGAAATCTAGACAATACACGGACGGAACAATGCAATGTAATGACTGGATGCGGTTGGGTTAGTTGGTATAGAAGAGGGGTTGGGGGGGTGATGGTGGACAGAACCATATACTGGCATTGAACTTCCAGTTATATCCAGTTTAGTCTGAACGCGGGCACCGGTTTAGACACCAGAGAGGAACCCTCATGACTTCATTTTTACTGAACATAAAAGCTATACATTTTGAAGGCAAATCATGGATTATATATTTCCAAACCATTCAGCCAAGTCCTTATTTTGAAGGATGGAGTCATCAGAGTTGAATTCTACTTCAAGCTTTAATCTCACAGTGAGTAGAATCTCTTGAGACTGCTCATTAAATCTTGTTTGTAAAGTTAAGCTGCTATTGGACTTAAAAAAGTGTGTTGGAATTCCAGCTCTCAAAGTTGCTATTTCTGTAGACAGGTTTAAAATTGAAAGTGGTTTTATTTTGGTTTGTTTTATTATTTAGGGTAAACATTTTTGTTAAAGCTCATATCACAGTAGATGTTTATGTGTGTGTAACACTGGGGAACAAAGTGAAGCATGAAATGATAAACTTTGCTCTGTAGCTAGAACACCACTCAATTTAAGAATTTACAAATACTATTCATGTTGTATTGTACTGACATTTACTTGTGATATCCTTTACAGCAGGCGTGACCTGCTTCAATAAATGAGACACTGTCCAGAAAATATAAAGAATTACACAGGTAATAAACAATGGGTCTAAAGAATTACATGATGTGCAACAGGACCATCATAATTTAATCATTGTAAATCAGCGGCTCTGGAAGAAACAGATAACTCAAACTTACATAAGGCAAAAAGCATTAAGTTACATTAAGTAAAATAACTACGTATCATATAAAAAACATGTGTAAAAGAATCCAGCTTTGCCTGTATTGTCTGTCACTACTCTAAATGTGGCAGAACAACCAACCACAGCAGCTTTTATTAGAGCATCAGAAGAAGTCTGCTGTATAAGAGACACACAGAGTCAGTAGCAGTGTTTTTCTGAACATTGTAGTCCGCCCCAGTACGTTCTGTTCCCACTCCCGCTGTTAGGCCCTGCGCGGGACGCCAGTCTGCACACACACACACACACACACACACACACAATGGGTAACCCACATATCTCTCACAGCACCGTACTTTAGTAGTTGTAAGTGCTAGAAACAAATCAAAATGAAATATATACATATTTACATACTTTTTGGTGGTCATTTTTTCTTATTGAAAAGTCTTGCAGTTACAAGAAATATGTTGGAGAAGAAAAGTCAAACCAGGACATTGTTGTTAAATGGTATCTCAAACTGCTGGTTTTCTGTGCTCTGATACACACCTGGCCATGTTCACACACTGTTTGTGGTGTCTAGCAATGTTTACACACAAGCAGCTCAGAATGAATAGAGGTTATCTTAGTTCAGCATTTTTTAACGTGTTGTCTTACCATTTACTATTTCTTGATTTCATCATATTTGTGTTTCCCTTTCTCAACTACTGGCCGTTTCTATTTTAGTTTTGTCTTCCCGCGTCTGTTTTCATTTCATTAAAGCTTATTTAAATGCAGTTGTAACTTTAGCTCCAAATGGTAACAAATGTAAAATGTATCAAATAAACCAAAAGATAAGATAATAGAATAATAAACTGCATGCTTCCTTGCCACCCCTCACTTTGGATTTTGGATCAAGCATGCTATACTACCTTTCGATGGTCATATTCTTTTTTAAATATTCAGAAATAATTAGTTGAATGGAAATATTTTTTTTAAGACTCTGCTGCTTTTGTAGTTGCTGAAAAGTTGAGGTTTCAGAGATACAGATTTATTTTCTTACAATGTTGTTTGAGTGTTTGGCTCCTGTAACAAAGTTCCCAGTGGCGTGACAAAATGTTCTTCTTTTTTATCGTGCTTCTCTCTCTCTCAGCAGGACAATATAGACCGGTCCTCCAATCACAGACAACCTGACCTCCTTGGTCCGAGCTTCCAGCAATCAGCCAATCGGAGTTCTCCTAACCATCAAGGTTGGTCTTTAATTACCAATAGATATGTGTGTGTGTGTGTGTGTGTGTGTGTGTGTGCGTGTGTGCGTGTGTGCATGTGTGTGCTGATGCTATATCTGTACATTTAACCTGTCAGATATTCTTGAGTTACATTGGTGTTGTATGACACTTGGTTAGAGTCTGAAATCAAATTACATATGATTTTACATAAGTAATGGGACTTGGTGATATGATGATGATATTATTGGGACTTGGTGTAACATAAGCTTACTAGAGCATACAGAAAGTTCATAGAAATGACCTTGGAGTCTGGTACTACCACTATGGGTTTGTGCTTGTTTGTGTGTGTCTCTCTGTGTATGTGTGTGTGTGTGTGTGTGTGTGTGTCTTGTCTCAGTACAGTGTGGAGCGCGGCTTGCTCATTATCCTCCACTGGGCTGGGGGTGGGTCGAGGGGGATAATTTTATTTTTGGGTCTCTTCCGCTGTAAACATTTCAGCAGTTCAAAGGGTGATCTGCATGGACACAGGGTGCCATTATAATTACGCTGTCTATCTAATTGTGCCATACAGGATTCATGCATGACAATCGGAGCATGAGATTTACGCACAATATTGGCTCAGCATGGGAGGTAAGGGCGGGCAGTCTGCGAGGACCCAATGAGTGAATTAGAACGCTTGGGCCTGGCATGGGAAATAAATGGAGCAGAAATTACATTGTCATTTTTCAGGATCAGCCGGGATGGACGAACCAGAGAGGCAGACGAGTGGAGATGACTTTAACTAAGGAACGTTTTTGTTTACACTGTCTGAATAATGATATTTTGGACGAAACCGTTTTATGTAATGTAGATTATGCCAGGCATGTGTTGGGAGCCGGACTTACTGCAGATCTGTCTCACTCTTTAAAAAAATGTATCAAGTAATCGATGACAATTTATGGCCAGCAAGTTATGACTTCTCTGCTACTTTAGCGTGTTACACAAGCTACATGACATATGCTGCTCAGAGTCTGTATCATTTGGGCAGAGATTTAGAATTGGAACCCCAGTACCTCTGGTGTTATTAGTGGGATGATAATCCTTGCTGACGTTATTAACCTTGTTTTCCACTCTTTTATTCTTATAGGACTATAATAGACCCACCAGCTACTTGCTGTGTTTGCTTTAAAGCAACAGTCATAAACCTATAAATTTAAGAGGGAACAGTGCGGCTTTATTGGAACATGACCTGCCATTATTTCATATGTTTGGAATGAGATGCTGTTGAGTGGATTATCAGGGCCTTTGCCAGCCAATATTTGATGTCTAGAAATAGAAGTTTCTCCACTTGATATTCCCAACTTGTAATCTATAAATTGTGCCATGCATGTAATATTTTACTGTGAAGTCAAATGTTTTACAAAGCATGCAGCTAAAATCACGAGGAGATGTTGTCCTGAGCCGTGGCATGACACATGTGAGTGCGCTCCAGTCTCTCACAGATGCGATGTCACATGCTTGCACTGTGCAAATGAGAGTATAGATGAATCCATTGTCCATAGGGCATATAGAACTTGCTCTCAGCACAAAGGCCACATATGAAATTTGGAAATACTCAGAAATTATATTGTAACTCCATCACTTCAAATGAGGTTACACCAGAAATAGAGAATATATTAGTTATCCAAGGCTCACATTTCCATTATATTGTTTTAGAATTTCAGTCAAAACCCACCGAAAATTCTTTTTTTTG
The DNA here is from genome assembly GCA_036023655.1 of Nannoperca australis. NCBI lineage: Eukaryota > Metazoa > Chordata > Actinopteri > Centrarchiformes > Percichthyidae > Nannoperca > Nannoperca australis. The sequence continues at coordinate 12,676 of JAVQJD010087473.1, forward strand.
GGTGGGTTTGCAAGTGCAGTAGATCATACTGAAATACCTTATCTCTAATCAAACAATTGCAAATGTATTTTCTGAAATACCTTTGGACACACTTTCCCATTCAATGGAACTTTGAATGGGAATGTCAAACTTTTGACTGGTACTGTACACTTTCATTCCCTTCCTTTTTTATTGTTTAGTAATTACGCTTTTCATTTCCTCACCATACCATACAGTTCAGTAGATCCACTAAACTCTATAGACTGTGGCAGCATGTGTAACTGAAAGAGAGTTGACACTCCTAACTGTTTAATACCTTACACACCTGGTCACACAAGTATATAGCATATACAAGTATTCAGACCCCTTTAAAATTTTCACTCTTTGTTTTATTGCAGCCAATTGCTAAATCGAAAAAGTTCATTTTATTTCTCATTAATGTACACTCAGCACCCCATCTTGACAGCAATAAACAGACATTTTTGCAAATTTATTAAAAAAGAAAAACTGAAATACCACATGGTCATAAGTATTCAGACCCTTTGCTGTGACACTCATATTTAACTCACATGCTGTCCATTTCTTCTGATCCTCCTTGAGATGGTTCTACTCCTTTATTGGAGTCTAGCTGGGTTTAATTAAACTGACTGGACTTGATTAGGAAAGGCACACACCTGTCTATATAAGACCTTACAGCTCACAGTGCATGTCAGAGCAAATGAGAATCATGAGGTCGAAGGAACTGCCCAAGGAGCTCAGAGACAGA
>JAVQJD010087476.1:0-20279 GCA_036023655.1 Nannoperca australis
AAATATATATACAAATATATACACAAATATATATATATATATATTTTTATATATATATATATATTTTTTTTTTTTTCTTTTTCTAAAGAGCCAATACTTTAACAAAAGGAAGGGAGAAAGGGAGAAGGCAAGAGCCAAAGCAAGAAAAAAAAGGAAACGAGGGACGAAACGGTTTGACAGGCTGTGAAGTTTTGGGATCATCATTAGGCATATTCTTCTGCGATGGCCCAGTGTGAGACGCTCAGTCTGAGAGTGTGTCAGCACTTCCAAAGAGCAAGTCATGACAGTGTACAGGCTGGCTGAAACAGGCAACAACGGTCAAGACACACAATTTGGACGAATACACAGCGCTCCTCATGGTGCATGTTAAGATGGCTAACAGCCGAGGCAAAGCACACTCAGGCCTGGTACTATGGATGCACTTTGTTAGCTTGTATAACTTTCACTTCTATACAGTTTTACAAAGTGATGAGAGCAACAAGACTTAAAATGTATAAAACAGATAACATTGTGACATGCTGACAAAACTTTCAAATTGGTCGGCTCGTGATTTAAAAACATTCACTGATCTAGAAACAGCAAGGGTACATTTCATGTTTGTTTTGGTCCCATCTCTCCATGTCCCCTTGTCAAAAGTTAACATCATAATGAGAAAATAAGCATTTATCCATGTATGGAAAGAGAACTAAAGTAATAATGAGTACTAGAATGACTGTGCTATGTTAAAAAATTTACTCCCACACATTTACGACAATGCTCCTTTAAACATTTCTCATGAATGGCATTTTAACTGCACCAGGCGGATCACACCACGGACCACGGAGAGTGAGACTGCTGCTTGAACCCACTCTGATTTGTTTAACATGGGTTTATGTCATGTCACATTTCAGTGATTAGTTACTCTCCTTACATGATTTGTGTTGAGATATCACAATGATGCAGTTAAACTAGAGACTGGAGAATGTGTCACAATATGTCAATTAAGAAAATAGGTTAGGTTTGTTGTAGGATTTCAGCAGACTTGTGCCACGAACAAAGCAGAAAACTAAATTCTATTGTTATTATAATTCTGGAATAAAATTAAGAAGAGGGAGCACTTGTTCAGCTGGCAAGCAAAACGGGGGTGGTGTTTATGGCGTCTGGGCTGCCCCTATCATTGCAATGTGTAATTGTGTAAATAATTGGTCTTTTAGAATTTATATTTTCCCATAAAAAGCCACGCATGCTTTTGTCCTGTATAAAAAGCATATTTTGACAACTAGGGCATTTTTGATACAATACTTTAAAATCTTTGGTATCCAGTCTATTGTGCAAGTTTGGTGTTGTGATACCTTCCTTACGTATTGGACAAACCCCAGTGTGGCCTAAAAGGAATGCAGACATTTACCGAACAAAAACTAAATAATTGGATTTTGAGTGCGAGTTTGCTTTCCTATCTGCTCTGAAACCTAATTTTCTAACAGTCCATCAGAGGGATCAAATGTGTGTTAATTTGCAGGAGCCACGTATTCTGGGTTAGTGTAGGAGAAGCCGAGGAAGTCGTCCTGGTCCAGGTTCATGATGACGAGCTTGTCTGTCGGTGTCAAGTCCACCGGCATCTTGGTGAACTCCTTGTCAAAGTTACAGGTGTCCCGACGGTTCCTCTGCAGGTGGAGTTCATGGGATTATGAAGCAGAGAGGGTTTGATGTGAGGGAGAATTGAAGAGGAGGAGGAGGAGGAGAAGGAGGAAAGATAAACATGATTGGAGGAGAATGGGATGAATTGGAAAGGAGAAGAAAAGAAAGCATTACTGTTAGATACCTTTTGGTACAATATCAACTGCATAAATGCGCAAATCATCTTCATTTGGACTGTCCCTTTGTTCATGTTACACAGCTACAGTCTCCATACAAAGGCCTTATAGGTATATACCTTTTTTAATGCAACTGTGTTATTGTCAAATTAACTCAGTGATGATATGACTGTGAACCAGTTTCAGTTTGGTTATAGGACTAGTTCAACATTTTGAGACATTTTGCTCATCTGCTTTCTTGCTGAGAATTAGCAGCTCATTAGCTTAGCTTAGCATACAAACTGGAAACTCGGGGGAACAGCTAGCCTGGCTCTATCTTAAAGTTACCAAAGCTGCCTAGAAGGTGCTGTTAGGTCTTTATGCTAAGCTAAGATAATCAGCTGCTGGCTGTGGCTTCATATTTACCGTACAGACATGGGAGTGGTATCGATCATCTCATCCAACACCCAGCACGACATTTTCAAAAAGGTCTAAATATTCTGAAGACTGGCTTTTATAGCATAATTTAAGAGAGTTAAGGCTTTCCTTTGCTGATTAAAGAATGAAATGGCACTGTAAAGAGCTTGCTACATCGTATATCCAGTGCAATAAGTACAGTAAATGTACCTTCAAAATCCATCCCAACCCTGTCCTTGATTCAGAAGACTGTTGTGTTACTTCCCTTATTTCCCACTTGAACATCCAATTTTTCCAGCTAGCACTCTTTTTTGTTTTTTTTACATTATCTCTATAATGCCAGGACTGTGGGTCATATAAATCAAGATATTTTTACAGCTCAACAATCAGCCTCTCCATGTCCACATAATACACCTGACAAGAAAATATGTTGGTACAGTAGCCTGGATGTGCTAGGCAACCGAGTGAATCTACAAAAATGCTGCTTTTCTGGAGTCTCAACACTGAAAAATGGGACACTGGTGTATTCTGTTTCGCTGCTGCTGCTGTGTGGGTTCACATAGAGAATAACGGGAACAAACACACCACCCTCCTCCTGTCCTGCTTTTGCTGCGATGGTCCCTTTTGCTTGTATGCTATTTGTAGTCAGGTCTCAAACTTGATGTGATAATAGTTTGCTAATGTTAAGATGCTACAAGTTTCACCAGTATGAATGATGGCAAGTGAAGGGAATATAAAAGATAGAAATGAGAAACATACATGGATATGATGAAACGAAGAGAGAGATTGTCAAACGTCCTGTACTTTGTTCCCAGAGATGGAATAAAGTACAAAAAAAGTATAAAATACCAAATGACGGCAGGCAACCTATACTAAAAAGATCTCAAAACAGGGGGGAAACAAAAAGACATATTAAATATATTTAAGGATAAGGTGGGAGTGTAAGTAAAGGAAGTGCAGAGGAGAGTCAACACAGACAGAGGGATGAGAGACAGATGCGTAGCAACATGAGTCAAGACAGGAGTAAAAGAAACAGCAACTGTGACTTTGTGTAGGAGGTGAGGGAACGCTTTGTGCATGTGTGTTGTGGAGGGTTTCCCTGGGGCAGATCATTGTTCATGCACTGCTCGGCTCAGTTGGTGTATGGATGGAGGAAAGAAAAGAGTTAGCTGGGTGTAAAAGATGGAGTGTATGTTAGTGAGAGGGGGAGGGGCGAGTTAGAAGCGGTAAAAGAGAGCAGCTGCCATTTGATAAACTGACACTGACACACGGCCGGGGATTTGACTCTTATTGGGGCTACCCATGCTATATGCAGTCGTGGTGATGCAAGGCTCTGTGTATAACAGCAAACACCAAATGAAAGGTGGTGTAGGGAGTCATATCACTGTATGTCATATATGGCCTGTAGAATGATCTCCAAAGAAAGAGAAGTATGATGTGTGTGTGTGTGTGTGTTGTCATGTGATTTTGCTTAAACTTGTGGAGCAGGATTAATTAGAGGCATCTATAAATTTCATGTCAACATAAAAAAGCACATACACACACACACACTTTACTGTCTACACTCCATCAGAGCCAACCCATGCAAGTGTGTGATACCTGTCAATCAATTTAGTTTGTGTGTGTACTTTTGTGAACATCATCACCAAAGTTAATCATCCAGTTTCCAACTTTCATCACACTCAGCGTGAGAAATTCTACATACAGGCCAGCTTGTTGACCAAAAACAGGAACTGGAGCACCAACATCATGCGCTTTTAGCTTTCATTTATCTGTTCATTACTTTGAAGGACTTTGAGCTGCAGCATGATAAGGTGCTTCTTTGCGTTTCCTCTCCTTTTTTGTTTTAACTTTTTATTACTGGACACCGTTCACTGGACACCGAGGTGACCAGAGTCCTCTTGCAGAAAGATACAAGAGATATGATTGTGAGAAGATTAAGCCCTTAAAAATAGCTGTACATCTCTCAGCTAAATATATAATCATAGTCACCATGTAGGCCCTATATTGATGTCACTAATAATAATCTATCTACTTTACAAACTGTATTTGGTTTGTTGATCCTCGTGGTATGGACTTGGCCAAAGTCATGGTAGTAACAGTCAAAATCAGTTACATAGTAGATGAGGAGAAGTAGCTTTTACTAATCAGATAGATAGATTGATAGACAGAGAGATATATGAAGATAAAGAGATAGATTTGAGATTGATTCATATTTAATTTGAAATCATGGGGTAAATTGGAATAAAGAGAGCATCAGAGAGGGAGAGAAGGAAATGGATAGAATAAAAGCTGGTCACATATATATTCACATCACTAAGCAAGCAGCGGTCACAGAGAAAACCACAAAAGGGGCGATCTCTGAAAATCCACAACCATAGATACATTCAAATACATCCAAGTCAAGAGTCGGAGTATGTTTGAAAAACACAAATAGCTGAAGCCGCAGTCCAACTCACAGCACGGGAAAGAGGTGAAGAGAGAGACAGGACTAAAGAAGAGGAGAGTCCAACTAAATAGATTTTGCTTATTATGTTGGTCCAACACTTCTGAAGGTAGAAAGTAGATACAAACTCGTACATCACAACAATGCCTGTTTCTACTATTTAACAAGAGCGAGGCAGAGGAAGGTTGGGTCAGAAACAACAACGAGAGCGACAGAGAGGGACAGGAGAGCTTTCAAGATCACAGGAAGCACAAACCAACGTTGCGTCTCCTACCTTCATCTGCCAACTCGCCCATCGCCTGAGAGGAGCTCCCTCCATCCACAAGGACACACCTGCCACAGCTGGCCCAGATCCACCTCACGTTCCTGGGCATGACATCCACCAGAATGCCTCATCTCAAGAGAGGCTTGGTATAACACTCATATGGACGTGGTGCAATTTACTTGCCATATTTATATCAGAGATGTAGATTTGTTCATTTTAGATTTTGTTTTATGTAACCTCATCAAACCACAGTCAGTACAAACTCCTGACGTGCAGCAAAACATCATTCAAATGCACAGAACTTTATTTTAAACAGTAGTGGAGAATCTAAAAGGTGTTTCAAAGACACTGAATGTGTCATTTTGGAGAGATTTGTATAAAATGATGCACAAGCTGTCAGGAATATTTTCATCTGATGGAATAATGCAGCCATAAAAACATGGATTCCCTCAGTGTAAACGTCATACAGCTTCAATGAAGAGATGGAACAAGCTGATACATAATCTATATGATATTGTCAGACAGTGTGGAAAAAGATGTTTTAAAGGGAAAGAGGATGGGTGGGTGAGGCTGTATGTTAAAATATTTTGGACTCAATATTAGTGTTCAGTAATGTTTTGGAAGTGTTTTTGATACATGGAGTCCTGTGACTTTACTGATTAAATGATTTATATGAATGACAATGTGGTAATGTAACAAAGCGTAACAATGTGGTCGGGAAATGCCATTCAAGAGCAGTCTGTACATGTCCACACACAGACATGGGAAGAAAAATACTGAGTTCACTGAACTCTGAACAGCTATTGTCCTAGCTTGTGGGCCTTGTATGACCTTGGCATAGCTTAGCAACTGTAACACAATGACGTTCACCAGCTAAACATTTTAAACCAATCCAGGACCCATTGTTTCAAACATTTTAAAGAATTGAGGGGGAAAACTTTCACCATTATTACTGTAAACTGCATTATGTGCTGTGTGAGAACGGAATGTTTGACAGGCATAGCAACAGTTACTAAAGGTGGGTTTACCATGAGTGTGCAGAGCCTTTAAACATAATTCTGCTGGGTGGTGTCTATCAGTGCAGTTTGAATACAGCATAGTGTGATCACATATGCTTTCATTATCATATCCTGAAGGAATATTCCATGAAATTTTACCCATCCATGTCAGTACTTGCTAATCGATATATTGTCAAACTAAATGTCACTCAACTTGTGCCTTGCGGTGAAGACAGTTTATCTGATGGAAACATAAACACACACATACAGATGTGTATGCGTGTGTTTACATTTCCAAAACCTTCCAAATCCACTGTGCACACTAGATCGTGCATGTAGTAATTTACCAAAAACACACACACACACACACGGCTGCCAGCCATGTAGGCCAGCTCATAATGTGTTCTATCTCAACACGCTTCAATTGCAGTCAATGCTGTGAGGCAGAGAGACAGAGATATGGAGAGAAAAAAAGAGAGAAAGAGATGCAGCATAGGACAGGGAGTGAGATAAATATCAGTGGCCCTTGGAGCAGATGTATAGATAGAAAGCTTAGAATATACAGTAGCATCAGGGCAAACACAATTGTTTTTCAAGTCGGCGTGTTCTAGAGGCAGTGGTTTTAATAGAGAAACACGATTCTGAGTCTTTAATTTAGTCTTTGCCTCTTTACACCTCCCTTCCCTCGCTTCCTCTCCTTTTCTGCCTTCCTGCCTCATTCCCCCCTCTCTCTCTCTCTCACCCCATCTCTTTTCAGTAACTGGAGGATTAGTGGGAGACGAGCCGATGTCAGCTGAGGATGCGGGGAGAGTGGGAGGCACAGAGGAAAGGGGAGGTGAAGAGGAGAGGAGGGTGAATGAAAGGCGGTATCGAACGCTGACCTGTTTTGGGCTGATAAGCGCAGGCTGCTTTGTGCTGAAGCCACTGGCTTTAATTTGGGGGCCGCAACATTTGGAATTAATTATCACACACACTCCAGCACTGCTGCAGCTTACTGTGTACATAGCTATTACATCCACTCCAATACAAACTTTATACAGCTTATGTGCTGGAACTTACTGTTACACAGGAGTTTGTATTGCTGTTATGATAAATTTGCATAAAATACAGCTGCACTGCAATGTTGGTATACAGTTATATACAAGTGGAATGTGGGATATGTCTTCTGTGAGGAACTGTGCAGGTTTTGGGCAACAAAGCAACAGGAAGACTTTCCTTTTCAACACTTAAACATAAATCGCCGACTTTACATTTCTGTATGTGTACAGAACAGACAACATTTTTCTTTCTTTCTTTGGACAGAGACAGGATAGCCCCCTGCTAATTAAAGCTAACGATCTCCTGGCTTTCACTTCATATTTAACAGACAGATATAAGAGTGGTATCTATCTTTTCATCTAACTCTCAACACATGAAACAACCTAGAGAGAAACCTTTCTCTGGGTTTTTGTTTATAGAAAAGTGTGTGGCACCTTTAGACAACATTTCACCAGTTAACGTACAGGTGTTACTGTAATAAAAATGAAGTCCTTGATTCTGTTGTAAACATGTATCACCAAGGGTCATAGTGCCGAAGGCTGCTGTCTACTCTGGAGTGGTTTAATGCCACAACATTCATGTGATACATCTGAGCTTGTATATATCAGGGGATAAACTGCCAGCGCTGTGGGGTTTTACAGTGGGATGCTGTATATCATATGCCGTTTTATTAAACACAGGGTTGACGGTCTGGTCCAAAGTAACTTAAATGGAGATAAAAATGTTGTTTCAAAATATATATTCAGTGTAAATCAGACATGGGTTAGAGAGCAACAGCCGGCTTGAGTGGGACATGGATGCCGTTTGTCAAATAATACAAAATATGTTTGTTTAAGTGGACAGTCACAGCACTAGTAATCCTGTGCGTAAACTCCAGCCAGATGTCACATTGTTATAGTCATGTGCATCGGCCTTCCACCCAAATGTAAAGAACTTAAAGGTCATCTCAACACGTCTGACTAACTTCATTAAAGTTTAACCTCACTGGCATAGTTTTTCTCTTCCCACTGACGGATTTTAATCCCGTTTTGACCAGTTCTATGGTCACATTCCCACAGGATCGTTGGTGTGTTGTAGACGTTGTTTTCCATCGTACTGTGCCACCGCTCAGACATGGTTCAGAACCACAGCATCTAGTTTGCGTCCATACTGTAAACATGATATCGTAAATGGTGCAAGATGCACCAACCCTTCCCGCCGGTAAGAGCAGCAGCAGCGGCGGCGGCTCGACTACAGTGGATTGGGAGCAGCTTTAGAGACGGCGTGAAGCGGCTGAGTGGCTCAGCAGGGCTGTGTGTATGTAGGCCGTGTTCTGCATGTTATTTCCTTGAAGTCATCAGACCTACGCTCCCCCATCAGGGAAAAGGCTCTTATGATAAGTGGCAGCCATGAAATATGCACAGCCTGTCGTAGCAGCCTGCCTCGCTTCACAGAGCCTCGTTTGGCTTCCTCGTCCCCTCCCTTCCTCCTTTCCACTGTCCCTTCTACTACCTCTTCCTCTCGCCTCCCTTCATTGTTGAATTGCTTCCCTCTTCTTCTCTTTCATCCGTTTCCCCTTTCTCTTTGCTCAGAAACCTCCCTGTCTGTTCCCCTCTAATTGCTCTTTCTCCTCACACCGTTTTCTTCACTCTTCATCACAGCTACTGTTTTTGAAGCACATCAAAACGTACACAATGAACATCATATAAACACAACAAACATCCCCTAATACTTCTTTTAAATCCTTTATTTTAGGTATGCCTGTTTCCCTGGAAAACCAAAAAAATTTGGCACATGGAAAGCATTGTAAAAAGCATTTTTTCCTTTTTTTTTCTTGAGATATAATTCATTATTTGCGCACACAACAGTAGCTTGGATCACACTTTTGAAGCACTGCTGACACAGAAAACATAAATCACATTATAATGTTAAATGTAAATAAATCCTAAATAATTAAAAGGTAAAACAAAAGCATTGTTCATGCAGAGTTAATTTTGCTTCTCCTTCAGCAGGAAAGAATCATAAATACAAAAACACAAATCCTGGAGTAAGACTTCTCTCGTCTTTTGCAATACTGACCACATGGTGTATAATTATATGTTTATATCATTTGACACAGTTTTATATGTGTTTATGGATAAGTATATTTAGCTATTTGTTGTTATAATACAGGAGACAGAGAGTGTAATAAATACCGCCAATGGAGGTACGACAGATAATGGACACAGATTTAGCTTTACGTTGTCGAGTCATAAAAAAACACAACAGTTGCATCTACTTTCAGTTTTATAACTGTATGTGAAATTAAATCACTAAAGCTGCTCTTTTGTGCTGAACTAATCAGCAGTTTACTAGACTAGAGATAACAGACAGGACAAACCATATCCAGATGTTAGTTGCGACTTTCCTTTAACCAGTGACTTTTTACCCAACCATTAACCCATTCAAAATGTCAAATTACTTCACGCAACAGGTCTCAATGCCACTATAAAGCATTTTAACACACGTTCCTTTGAAGTGCATTACAGGGGGCTCTGTGTAAAGAAATCTGATTAGCGCTGAGGCAACGAAAGACGAACTTGGAAATCCTCAGTGCGTGGCTTTAGAGTCTGAATTCTTTCCATTCCCAATGGGATCAGGCCTTTGCTCCCTCAGCTCTCTGCTAATCCTTTTCCATCTGTCCCACTAGTTCGTGTTTCTGAATAATTGTTGTATTCTGATTTGCTATTGATCACCGTGAACAGTGATACCCCATTAACTTCCAGTCACTTCCATACTGCAGCTATTCCAAGATACCAGTTAAGACCTTCATGAAAACGTCCTGTCAGTAGTCATGCTTGTGGAGACACAGTGACTGTTGGCGTGACAGATAATTGTTTGTTCAAGTGAATGAACTGCATGATACTGCAGCATTCTTCTTCTTCACCTGCAGATACTGTATAGACAACATCACACAACTACTACTGATAAACACTGGTGAACCTGAATGTGCCCACTTTGCAGAGCAAAGCTCCCCTGTCCCTTTTTGATGAAGAGAAATGCGATATGAGGCAGAACTTCAGCCACTTCTACACAACGTTAGTGGCACTCAAGTGGATTAGGTACGTCTTTCTCTCTGGTGGAGATAAATTTGCCAACCAATGAGCTTCATAACCTCAAAGCCTTTTGTGTGTAAATTAATTACAGTCCTAGCCTGAGCCTCTTGAAGGTTGGTTCAGTACCAATTTTGCCATCCTGTCAACAACATTATTGCTAGCTAGACAACAAAACATAAAACACACACACATTTTCCTGCTTCAGAAGGCCTAGCTTTAACCTTTATCCACATTCGCTGCTGATGTAGTTAGGATGGAAATTCTTGTTGCGCACGCAGGTGGCTACTTGAAAAACACCAATCACAGTGAGTTGATTCTGGAATCCATTTTCCAATCCTTTAACCAAAAGACTAGACCAGAACAGTCATAAATCAAGGCCATAAATCCTTACCTGCAAGACATCCCTTGTACTGAGGAAGCACTTCCCAGGAACTATCGAGGTGTAATTTGCGGTGCTGAACGTCAATGCTGATTCAAACAAAAGGTTTAAGTCTACACTAACTTTTACTGCTTTCATCAAGTCTCAAAGCAAGCACTAATTGTCTCTAGTATCACTATTCTCTTGTTGACTGATTTACTGAAGCTTCATGTTATTTGCTAATTGTTTCAATTTCAATATGCATGCATCAACATGCATTCCCAGGTAGAAAACAGCCATTTTCTTTTGTACTACCATCTGCCACTCTCTGCCACTAGTGGAAGTAAAGTGGATCATACCAATACTGCTTGACACGGGAGGGGTGCAGACATTCACCATACAAACAAATGTTAACACAAGGCCAGGCAAGGTGCTGGGAAGGCAGGTGTGGGCACACATACAAAAATGCAAACGCGAAAAAATGTGCATTTTCATACACAGTACTCGCTCGCACACATATAAATCATACATGTGCACATACTCACATACGCTGTAAACAAACGCCCGGATATCGGAATCATGCTTTTGTAAAACACAAAGAAACTAACTGCTAGTCTCTTTCATTGCTTAAATACTAAATAACAGAAAATCAGAGTATAAGAAGTAGTATTATCTATCTACTCCACTGATTCAAAGCCTACATAAAGACTACATTCCCCAACAGCATTTTACCATCATGATCTCAGCAATGAACTGCGAATAGCACACATAGAAAATCTAATATTTGTGGTCTTCCGTGGCACAAATCTGATTTTCCACTGTCTCAATGGGTAAAATCATCACCTTTTGAAAAAAAATGTTTGAAAACCAAGACAAACAGCCACACAATGGCAGCAGGGGTTGCAGAGATCAGATGCTAAAATTATGCTGGGAGACAAAGTCCAGGGCTACAATAGCCCTATATATTATTGATTATTATTGAAACTCATGCACAAGTATGTGAAGCATTCCAGTTTGAGCTAAGATAAGGAAAAACATACAGACACTATTATTATCATACACTGAATAAAAAGCACACCGGAATTACAGGCCGAACTCAGAATGCGCTGGAATAGCCGAGGAGTGAGTAAAAGAAACGTTAAATCACAATTTCGTGAATGTGAATGTTGCAGTTGTGTATTTGTGTGTGCTGGGGGAATCACGACTTTTGATATTCTGTGGTCAGGTGGTAGATGTTCTGCATTTGTGTCAGTTAATGCCTTACTATCTAATAACTCACCAACAGTGTAATTTGGGGGGATTTCATGAACCTTTAAGGGTCATCATACATTTCTAATCATTATGTAAATTATGTAAAGTAAATGTAGATTAAAGACAAACAGTTTGTTCACACTGTGAGCAACACAAGTTGAAAATCATCCCAAATGCAAAATGAGTCGGATTTAAAAAACCTGTGGTGAATCAATGCTCAAAGCTCGGAGACAGTCAAAGGATCACTTCTTACTCACTAGTTACATTTTGATCACCTAGGAGCATGGTAAAATATAGGATTTATTTAAACTCAATCAAATTATCTTCTTAGTTAAAATTGTATTTTATGTGCATGAACCCAGAAGAGGCCAACACATCATCCAGGTTGCAGCAGTGTGAACAAGAATATAGATGTATATATGTGTATATGTGTTATTGTGTTTATGGTATGTCTGTGTATCAGTTTAAGTCATGGCTTCTTGGTTACTGTGACAGAAAAAGTACATTTAGAGTTGATGTGTGTGTGTGTGTGTGTGTGTGCATGATGTTTAGATTCCAGGGTATACAGGGTTGATACGGGGGAAAATGATTATGTATATGTTTGTGTGTGTGATTCCATGTGTCCGTGCATGAGCTGAAATCAAGCCTGCTCGGCGGCAGGGCTGGTAGCAGCAATTCCTGGGAACTCTGGGTTGATAAAGGAGAATCCCTGGAACTCGTCCTGATCCAGGTTCTGAATCACTTCCTCATCGGGAGGGGTCAGCACCGGCGGGTGACGAGTGAAAAAACGGTCAAAGTTCTCGGCATCCCGTCCACACTGTTGAGGAGGGTGGGGAGGGATGGAGTACAAGGGAGGGGTGAATTAGGAAGGGGAGGTGTGGGGATGGAGAGGAATGGAGGCATTGGGGTGGGGTGGGGTGGGCGGAGGAGTATAGGAAAACAAAAGAAGGGGAATGGTGGGTTGAACCAGGGTGTGAGATGACATTACTTGAACATCGTTTCAAACATCAGAACAAGGTGCCAGTACTTGGGGGTGCGCTTGATTCAGCTCTCCATGTGGATTGGCTAAAAGGTAATTTGTCATTACCTTCGAAGTGATATAAAACTACCACTCTCAGGAGAGGATAAATCAAGCAAGCCTCAGGTATATGATTTCCTTTTTCAAATATTTGAAACATATTCAACTCCAGTTTTAAACACAACAAGGTCACTGAAGTCTCAAACGTCCTGTGGCAGTGCACTACAAAGACAACGCATGGAGCTATAACCTTTTGGCAGTGCACTCAAATAGCATCCCACCATGGCTGTAAGTAAAGAGCCAAAAACAAACTTTCCTTGAAATTTCATCTCGATTTTTTGGTTGTAACACTCGGATTTATTGGAAATTCCTAAATAGTCGTACAAGAAAAGGTTTAAAGCCATCAGATGATTATGGTGTAATTGTGGGTTAATTGTATGCTGCAGCTGTGGAGACCTGCTGAGATATGATAAACTGAATGAGACAACTAGCTAGTATGTAAAAGAGCTCTGGGAATCACTCGAAATCTCGTTAGATATTTGCTCAATTTTCTCAAAGTGGCACAATTCAAGATATTCTGTGTATGACGATTAAATGTCATCATATTGAATTCACATCTACTAATTGAAAATGTGGACACTTCTCTTGCTATTGAGCGTACACATGTAGCACAAGAAGAAGATCAACTATCACTATCCAATAACACTATTTTTATCTTAAGTGCTTACAAAGAAGTGACAGATTTAAATCATCTCAAAGACTATTGTGCGATTCAGTTTGTTTTCTCAAGAAGCAATTTAAAAAAAAACAAGTCATTGTTCATTTCATTGCTTCATATCCTCTTTCTGACCACTGGGAACACAGAACGAGCTTATATACCCATGAGATCTGCGTCCATCTAAGTACATAAAACAAGTTATTAACTTGAAAACTATATTTTCCCGACAGTATGCCTCACGGGGACTTTGGGCCGAGCTACTCCTTTTTTTTTTCTCGCTGTCTCCATCACTGCGCTGAGCTTTAATTAACACAACAAGGATTCTGTGTCCTCTGACAACATCACTCAGAGGAAAACTACAAACTCATTAAATCTCTGTAACTCGGATAACCAAACGAAATTAAGCCGGCCTGTTTATAGTTTGGGGAAATATGTGAAATGAGAAATACACCAGGGTCAAATTGCCTTTTCAGCTAATTACTTACGTTTGTTTTAACCTGTTTGTGGAACCAGATGGGAAGAATTTGCCACATAGGGAAATGACATAAGTGCCACAAAGTTTAGAAGTATATTTCAACACCTAAGCCAGGAATTGGCAGCTGATGTGGTAAGCATCTTCCATATTGTTCTCAAAAGGTTAAATAGCAGGGTTGTAACTGGGTTTGGTTTTGATTAAATAACCCTTTAAAAAGGAAAAAAAGGTGCTTTTAATGTATTTGATCTGGGCCAAACTACGAGCCTTGCAGATTCTAGGACACAAGAAAGGGTGAGATGGTTCTGTAACATTTAAAAAGGATGGTTTTGATACGGTTTTAAATAAAACAGTTGTACTGTGAGGTTTCTGTGAACAGTAGTGCACTGCAGCACAAGTTTAATTTGAGACTAAGGCCCAACACATGCAAATAAATATTAACAAACATGAGAAAACTGTGAACGCAGAGAGAAGGACAAATAAAAACGTGTGGATCAAAGGACAGATGGGTTGATGCATGGCAGCAGTGAACAGTGAACAGATGGATGGAGTCTTTAAGTGGAAGGATGGATAATTAATTGACGACAGATGAACAATAACAATTTAAGACAGTAGCTGTAGATGAAAGTCCAAGGCGACGGCATGACCATTCTTTATCTGTCGGATGAATCAATAAACCGACCAGTCGGTCAACCAGTCCGTTAGTTGGTCAGTCACACTTTCAAAAGCTCATCTGATCAACCATCAAACACACCCTTCAAAGGCACTCGCAGCGTGTGAAACCACAAGCAGGCCGTACTCACTAACAGTTAGGAGACTAACTTCTGACCAAAGTGAGTCTGCTGCTTCAACCAGTGATATGGATTTTGAAAGCCTCAAACATCTTTCAAAAACAATCAAAAACACCATCACATACTGCACTGAAGAAAATTGGTTTGAGGGTTTTTTTTTTGTAAAAAACATAGGGAGCCCCTCTTCAAAACAATGCCCACATTTCTTAAATAAGTCTGATGGCATAGCACCCAAAACAGATCAAAGAACCACTATCAGATGCTAAACTGAACCCTAAACACAATGGTTCTTCACAACATATGAACATTTTCTGGTCTCAGGGAGAAAGACAGAAAGAGAGTACCTCTCAACGACAGCACGGAGAGGTAAAAGACAGGAGATGTTAGAAAGAGGAGATCAAACAAAGAGAGAAGAAGAGATCAGACAACACATGTTTGTAGTCACATCACTGGACTCAGAGTTGAAGAACGCAGCCAGGTCCTAGTGGTGACCTCTAGGAAAGATGTAGATCATATATAAAGACACACAAACACAAGAGCATGCATACAGATCGCAGCATTACGGATCCAGCTTAGCACACACACACACACACACACACACACACACACACACACACACACACACACACCAAACCCCAGTGGGCCAAGACAGCTGCATAAAAAGCTCCAACTCAGAAAAACTCTTAAGCAGCAGTGTGGCCTAAGGCTGTGTGTGAGTGTGTGTGAGTGTGTGTGAGTCTTAGTATGAGATGACATCATTCTGACTCCAGTATGATCAAACAAATTTTGGCGTAGAAAAAATAACAAAAGCAAAGAAAAACCCAAACAGGGTTGTTTCAGGTCACTTTTGTCTGACACAGTTTGAGTGTAGACGTATTCCCTTGAGGTTTACTCTAAACTCAATCTAACCCTGATGAAGTCAGAAACCATTTCAGATGCACCATTCACTGCACCAAACTGGTGACACTGATCGTAGTTCAACAACCGAAACCAACCAAACAAAAGTACATTTTAAATTCTAAAAATCATCACTACCACCATCGTTGCAGTCAACAATATTATCCTCATCAGTGTAATCTGCCTCATTAGTGTTGTTCTCCGTTTGTCATCGTCATTGCCAACGTCTTCACCATGGTCTTCCTCGTCCGACCCACAACACCATTCCCCCCATCTCCTCCTCCTGATCATCATCTTCACAATCACCATTGTCAACATTTCTGGTATTATTATCCTCACCACCCCTGCCCTCATCACATTCATCATCATCATCATCATCATCATCATCATCATCATCATCACCATCGTCATCACCATCATTTCCTGACTTACCTGTGTGCATTGTCCCATACAGAGGAGGGGAAAGAGATAGAAACATCAACATTGGAAGTGAAAAGATGAGTAAGATCACAGAAACAAGTGTCAAAGGAAAATAGAGGAAGTTCGAATGAAAGAAGGGAGTAAATTTTATCCTGCAACCACAACAAAAACGTTGTTCTAAGCAGCGTCTTTACCAAGAATTTAACCACTAACAGCAATTAAACTCCTGGTCTCTGCTGTGGTGGGCGGCTAATTAGCCCCCTGTGCCACTCATGTGAATTCCTTATTCTGGGGTCAAGTTGGGGTCAGACTTACAGCTCTAGGTTTGAATGGCGGCTGCACTTCCTTGTTCTCTAGTTTCTCCCAGTCCATGTAGCGGAAGAAGCTGTGATCCCTGATGTCTCTCTCGCCCTCCGGACCACAGCCCAGTCGTTTTGCTGGATGCTTCGTCATCAGCTTCGTCATCGGCAGACAAGAGGGAAGAAAGAGAATTACTGTATGTCCCTCCTTTTCGATCAAACCTATTTCCTGTCTCATTGCACATGTGCTTTGTCCCTTTTCACCTATATTCACATCCCATTTCTTCATTGTTGATTGCCATCATGTAATTTACACCTTCTTTGTTTCACTGCCTCCTCCTTTTGTTTACAACTTCCATCTTTCCTTCACTATCTCCCCTTTCCATCCTGATCTGCAAACTAATATTAATACACTGTCTATCTTCCCAACAGTCTAATTACTGTAACAAGACTAAGGACATGCAGTCATGCTAGCTGCTTTGTGAGGCTTTACTCAGGAACAGTGTTGCTTTGAGCTAAATGCTAAAATCAGCATGCTAACATGCTCACAATGGCAACTCTAACATGCTGAGGTTTGCCATGTTCACCATCTTAGTTTAGCATGTTAGCATGCTAAGATTTGCTAATTAGCACTAAACACAAAGCACAGCTGAGGCTGATGGGAGATTTGCAGGTATCTCGTCATAAACCAGGTCATAAAGTGTTGGACAAATTACAATTTTGACCTGATGATGGTGGTACATGAAAAGTTAAGGGATCACCAAAGTTATTGCAAATTATCCTGAGGGGGACATTAAAATGTAAAACTAATTTCATTGTAATTGTTGAGATTTTTTTGTCTAGACCAAAGTGGTGGACTCACAACGAACAGAACGACGGTGGCATCAACAGTGCCACACCGCTAGTGTGACTACAAAGTGTAATGAGCTCCCACTTTCAGTCCCAACACCTGACCACATACAAGCTCCACTCCACTAAATTCTAACACTAAATCAACAACAATAACAGACAAAGTTACATGATTTCTTAGCTTGCAAGAATATCATAGAACAATAATGGTTAGCTAACAGATAGCAGGGTAAACTCAAAATTACATTTAAATGATGTGTGCTGCCTTGCGTTGTCACAGTAAGTAAGCTAAGTTGTAGGCATAATCCTAAACTACAAGACAGGTCTGCATCTGATCTACACTCAACAGTGTGCTGCTGCAAAGCCCCAAATTTCCCCTCTGGCATCATTAAAGTTTCATCTCATTTATTCCCATCTCTTTTCCTCAATGATGCTGTGTATGATTCCCTCTTTCATTCATCTCTGTTTATATATAAATGTCATTACTATTATTATTACTTCACTTTCTTTTTTTTCTTCAATCCATCCATCAATTCTACTATCTATCATCTTAGATGCCTCTCTCTGGGGCCGAAATATAAGCCACCAACCCACCGCCTGCAGATAAATGAATAACTGTTGTTGTTCTTTCTTCTTTTACCAAAGCAGTTTTTTCCACAGGCATAATTAAGGACCGTTTACGATGTGTGTCCACACAAAACCTTAAGAACAGCATCAAGGCTGGTGACGTCAGTGTGAGTGTGTGTGTGTGTGTGTGTGTAGGTGGGATGTGCTTCCCTCAGGAGAGGCAGTCATAACTCATTACATTAGATCTAAAATAACATTTTCCACGGGTCAGTCAACCTTACACTGCACACACACACCCACACACGTGGAATATTTTCCACAGAAGGATTCTGTTTGTTTCTCTGTATCCATTCCTCTTTCCCACTCTGCCTCTCTTGCTATATACGTTGATGTCTCTCTTCCTCTTTTCGCTGCTACTATGGCCTAAAAGACTCGATGTTCCTTGCTGACAGATTGTCTGACACACATGGTAGAAATGTGCATGCGCAACAGTTTCAAGGCGACTCAGTGGAGCACACATAAAAGCACACCTGTGCTACAGGAGATCTTGCATCTTTAGCAACTTCTACAAAGGGCCAACACATTTGGTGGCTTTGTGAGCAGACAGTTCAGTCGATCGTCCTCACTGTGGCTCTCTGTGTTCTTTGAGGGAAGGAGAACAGCACATTCAGTAGACCACAAAGCAGCCAGGGTGAAACAGGTCACTGATTGCAGAAAAGAATGGCATATGTGAAAACGGCATGGTTTACTTGTTCTGGTCCCTCAACACCAACAGGCTGCATTCGCCATCCAGCAAAGCTGGGTTTATCTTTTTCCTGTACAATCATGTTATTTCTTTTACTTTCTGGGCTTGATTTCCATGCAAGATGGCAGTAAAGCCAAAAGTATAATGTCATAATTCATCAATACATCAATGATCAGTTATTTTGAATTTAAATTGGAATAGGTTTCCATGTGTGTAGACAACCTCTTTGCAAAGAGAGACTGGCTTGAGTAGTTACTAATAATGTCATCTGTTAGTAGAATATATATGAGTTAATTAAATACCTGAGGCCAATATAGACCAAGAACAATACAATTTACTTATAACTATTTTTTATCTGCAATCTGTGATTTGAGGGATGTGTTTCTGGTAGTTATACAGGGTCAAACAACATGTGTACATGGCATGAAAATCTAATACAATAAGTGCAAAACCTTTTCTGTTTTCAAATAATCGCAGAAAAACTGAATTTGCGCGCTTCTCCTTCCATTAGTGTGAATGTGGTGTTTTGCGACGGCTCTGCCATGAAAACTGAGCCGTACTTCTTGCATTGCAGGACGTAATAGAAAAAAGCCATGGTAAGAGGCTGTGTGTGTGCCTGCCTTTGCATGTGTAAGGACATTTTTGCAATTGCAATTACTCTTTCTTGTAAAATCATAAGAAGCTGAACACATCATGCACCTAACACTACAGAATATATTGTGGTAGCAGCTTAAGTGTGTGTGTGTGTGTGTGTTTTGTGGCCCATTGCTGGTTATGAAATATAGATGCTGGTCAGGGTGGAAGCAGGGGAGTGGAAATGTCTCTGATCACTCCCTTTCCACACATGTGCTCATACACGCTAACACACACACACACACAAACCACAAGCCCACCGACTGTATTCATGAACCCAGTGCTGTACCGTATGTTAGCAGGAATTTACTCTTTCTAATCCTAATTATTCAAAAGTGACACAACACCATCATGTTGACAGACTGCACGGTATTCATTGTAGAGTACCTAAAACTGAACTTTACATCACCCTTTTTTTCTTTTTCAAAATGGAAATATCTTGTAGCATCTTAAAAGGAAAGCTTCATGTTGTTTTTACATGCATGCATGCACGTGCAAACACACACACACACACACACACACACATTGAGTTAACCCTACCAGCACTGGTAGGGTGCAGTGGGAGCTGTGGGGGTGGACGGAGACGAGCTTTCATGCTCCACTGATGATCCCCTGTTGTAGCACTACAACCCAGTAATTATCACTAATACATAACACAGCCTGTGTGTGGGGGGGTGTATCTTACTGAACATATTTGTCATCAATTTGCCTATGAATGCCTTTGCCTTTACATTTAGTGAGAGGATGTATGACTCAAGTCATGTCAGCATAGTGTGTCTTAATTTAAGCTTGCACTGTATTTTGACGTTAATATTTAAATATATGTGTGTGTTTGTGTGTGCGTGTTTGTTTGTAGATTATTGCAGACCTTTAGGAAAAAGTATTTCTTCCTTCCTCCTCTTCTTTTTTAAAAACAACATGCATATCTTGCACATTGACTAATGTCATCTTTTTCCATGCTTGTGTGTTTGTGCATGTGTGATGTAAAGAATGTGAGTGATACTCAAAAGCAGAGCTCCCTTAGGTCCCGAATGCCAATTAAATCACCTGCTCTGTGTAAAAGTACTGAATGTGAATCTAAACATGCCATACATCCTGTGTGTGTGTGTATGTGTAGTTTGTCATGTTCAGTGAAGCGTAGAGTTAGGAGATGAGACAGAGAGGTTGTGGTTTGATAGAGAGGACCTTCTCTGTTTATAGCAGTAATCAGCACACACACACACACACACACACACACACACACACAAAGTC